>LPNX010733828.1:0-41202 GCA_001517045.1 Pseudotsuga menziesii
ATATATATATAACAACATAAATTAGATAAACTAAAACCATAAACATTGGACTACACATTTTATCAACATTTCCACTCTAAAAAAGGGTTTACACTTTGAGAAATTTGATCCTTCTTGGTGTTTGGTAGATCCCGTTTTAGATGGATCTATACTCGTATAATGTCAACAAAATAAAATATTTCTTCTTAAATATGTAAAAAAATTAACATTAAAACAATTTACACCTCAAAAATAGGATCCCTCCGTTAAACTTTAGAATGGATTAATTCTATAATTTAAGCTACAGAACTATATATATATATATATATATATATATATAACGATATATAAGTTGTGAAAGACGGGCTGCACAAATTGGGCACCTACTTTAGGGTGCTTGCAAGAATCTGCTACCCAAATATGATGCAATGGGAGCACGCACGCGCTCCTGCTTCGGCAGTGGTGAACCTCCACGCTGGATTTCCAACGTGGACAATAAGAGCACGCACATGCCCCTAATGACACACATGCATGCTTATGTGCACACGTATATGTGGACACGCACGTGTTTGGCACGATCGCACACAGGGACGTGCGTGCATCCCTGTATTTAAAAAAAATAGTTAACAATTATTTTGTTTTCTACCCACCCGCGAACGCGCAAGGAGGCATTAACAACCCTCAAGGAGACGAAAACGACCCCCAAGGAGCCCAACGAAATTTTCCAACTTGCCTAAAATGACGTTGGAGTAAGGTAAGTACAGTAGGAATGCAAATTTTTTGTTTATTTCAATGTTTTTTTATTGTTTTTCAAATAAAATACAAAATTTAAAAAAAAATTGAAAATCAATTGAAATGGACAAAATTTGGTATTGTAGGTACAAATTACCTAAACAAAATGACAAATACCAATGAACCATGCCAAGAAAGGAATGAAACAAACCAATCAGAGGACCCACACCCCAAATTAAACCAAGAAAACCTTGAAGATGAATTACATGGGGATTTAAACCAATTAAGAATTTTGAGTGATGAATTGAAGAACACTAGGGAACCCTCTCGGGTTTCCCTCACCGCATCACTACAAAATATAATAGAATCTATCAACATTTCCCACAGTGAGATAACCAGTTTGAGCGAATATAGCGCTCGAATGTGAGAGCATCATAGCACTGGTATATCCAAAGAGGATATAAAAAACCTGAATATCACAAAATCCCAACTATGGAGCAAATTTATGGATCCAAGAATAAGACAGCCTCCAGATGTGAGGAAGAGGTGAGTTTGCATGGAATGGTGTAATTACCATCCATGGATAGATAACTGGAGGAAGAGATGGTTCATGGTTTTTGACAAGCCTCCATGCAACAATGTCGAGGTCCCACCGTATTTTCTCAGGAAAATGTGGGCTGAGTTTGTGTTAGGGTTCCATGTGAACTACTTCAACATCACCAAGTTCTAGGGTGTCGGTTTTGGCTCATCCCAAGATTGACCTCACACCCACCAGAACCCACTCAGAGGACCTCCTGCACCTAGGCGATAGCCTAACCCGCTTCCTCAACCCCCTGGGTTAGCTAGCGGGCTAGATGAGATCCATGAGTCCATTAGACGTGCCACATGACACCTTGTCATGCATACCACATTTGTGGCTATGTCCTCGTAGAGTGAGAAGGACTCCCTTAAGAGACACACTTATGCACGGTCTACTGGTGGTGGGCGAGGGAGAGCAGATATAGGTGGTATCCAGGTTGATCCATCCAGCTCGATGGGAACAATGCCACATCATTTTTCTCATTGTGGGCATCCATGCCAGGTTCCCACGCAGGAGGATGCCACAAAGAGATACCTACACCAGGTTAGTTATTGTTTTATTTAATGTTCAAGTATTGAGTATACGTTATGCAATCTCATAATTTCTAATAAATTTAACTTAGAATAAGATGTTGATGACTTGATTTTTTTTAATGTACAACTATTCAGTGCTGAGTCTTCAAGACCCGGGTGGGAGGACGTTGGTTCCTTCAACCTAGATGGATCCATGGCAGCTGCAGAGGACATCGCGGCACCATACACACAAGTAGTTTTCTTTCAGTAATTAAATTTAATGTTAGTAGTTAATCTTGTCCTCCAATGTAGTTAATCTTTAGTAATTGAATCTAAATATTTTTGTGCAAATGAACATGTGTCTGCAGGATTGAGTGACCAGCCATCCCCACCGAGGATCAGTAAATCCCCTCGTGAGCAGGTATCTTATAATAACGTATAAATTTAAGTTCAGTTTTGATGGCTTATAATTGTATAGTTATATTTTTTATGTACTAATACATGATGCCATGAATATGTACGCAGGTCCGAGTACATAGGAACGTTGCTGTCACTATATCTCCACCGACTTCCTTTTTCCCACCATATATTCCAGGTGTAGCCCCTGGCATACATTTCCCTTTCCCCGCATCCCTCCCCACCCCGTTCCATCCATCCCTTTCCTCCCACCCACCACCACACTTCCATCCATATCCCCCTCGCTCCCCACCCATCCACCCCCTCCCTTGCAGTTTCCCATGTTTTCACCCTCCTCCCTCCAACCACATTACACCATCCATCCACATTCACCCATCCCTCCACACCATCCCAGAATGCATCCCCCTCCCCCATATTCCCCCACCACCCTCATTTCCTCTTCTAGGGTGGCATGTTCCATTCTACAACCAGTTGGCATTTATCATCGTACATCACCACTTCGCCCACTCCAGTCCACACCCTCTCCCACTTTGCCCCCTAGTGTTGTAGCCAACGTCAATGTGGCTACATCCTCCACTATGCCACCCACCCTAGCATTAGAGAAGGTTGTACACCCACTGCTCCACCTGCCACCCCTAAGGACCAGTCTATTGTTCCACCTGCTAGCCCCCAGGACTAGCATGTTGTGTTCATGATGAGTTTGATTAGTTTATGAAAATATCGTGCAATATTAATGAAAATTAACATAGGCAGAAAATTGTATGAGTTATCTTATTGTTTAAATGTTGCAAAGTGGCATTGCCAAGAGACTTGGATCACGGAGGAGGGTATCCCGCTCACCACTTACGGTCTTGTCTCAAGTGAGCTATTTAAAATTTGAAAACGTAATTTTGATTTTTAAATTGTGTTTTATACTTGTATAATTTCCTGTAGGAGTTGACATTTGATTGTTGTCGTTTCAGAGCCTAAGGGGAGGTGGTCGAAGTGACTAGAAGAATTGATATTCCTTTAGCTCGAAGAAGAGGAAGATCAATTTTGGAGTTGCACCTGGGAGCTCTAAGGGTGGGCAGGAGGATTGAGAGGCCCTCCTATGTACACTAGCCATGATGTGGCATTTTTGCACGAGTTTCCATATTTTGTATAGGGCACGAGTTTCCATTGTATAGACATTGGAAACGATGTTCCATTTTTCAATACTACTGTATATGATTGGAAATTTTTGTATATTAATATATCATTTTGTACTTCTTTATATTACTTTTCCTTTTATTACAGCTTTGCATACTTCTTTATAATTTTTTCCTTTTATTATATAATAACAACGATAATTGAACTCTAACTCCTATAGAACCCTAACTCATATTGAACCAACATACTAACACCTACAGTCTTATTCATTGTCCAAATTGCAATAGAAAGCATTTATTTTCCTTTGGTATTTACATAGTAATTATTGTCTCATTTGGCCTTCTACTCCATTTTCTAACCTTGACTAACCCTAGGACTGTCTATCAAACTAGAGTGTAATACTACCTATTAGGCAACCATAAGACACACCTAACCATTCTATTCTAGACTAACCCTTGCCCTACACTCCTACCTTTCCTTCTCTCTAAAACAAGGTTTATTCCTTTCATTTCCACACTACTTAGACGCCCACGGCTCTCACTATATCTCTGAGTGTAATATCCATTTTGGACAGCCCTAGAACACCACTAACTTAGTTCCTTTCCTTCCTATCTTACCAACTCACTAACGCCTCACCTCAAATTTGTCCATAACCCAATTTAAAGTGGCACAAAGACACCCTAAAGAGACTGTATATAAAAAATTATTCCCAACCATACTTAAACAAATTTGACAGTGGTATATAAACATCCATAACTTGGAAAAATAATATAAAAGACCTTGAATTGCTTGCAAGTCATCGTGTCATCAAAATCCAAGTGAATATACTTCTTATCATTCCTACTTGACTGGAAATTACATCTTGGACTGTCATAAGAAATTTTACTTGACTAAAAATTACATCTTGGACTGTCATAAGACACTTTACTTGATTGGAAATTTGATTTGGTTTAAGAGTCCCATTGGCTTGGAAACTTGGCACTTATAAAATTGTTTATCACTGATGTTTACTTAAAAAGATTGTACCTTTGTCTTGACAAGCTAAAAAGTGAAATATAGCACTGTCATAATGCTAAATGCTTGGCTAGAAATACTTTTGTTTTGACGGTACCTTTCACTAATTCAAAGTGTCATTTCAACTCTTGTTTATCATTAGTACTTGCATTTGGGATTGTACACTCATTTTGGCAAGTTGGAAATTAGTGTTTTGGACTGTCATAATCATTTTGACTTGGCTGGAAATCATTCTTAGTTTGACAATCCTATCTTCATGAAAAGTGGATTGATTGGGGTCTATGTCAATGTATGTCGGTTCCAAAAGAGGTTGAATTTGTATGATACGATGATAACGTCCCATAAAAATTGTTCTTCCTTGACATATAAAAAATGAAACAAGTTCATGAATATGTGTATTCTATAACGATCTATTGAGCACTTACAATTTTAATGATATATTGTACTTGTTGCAATTTTAATGATTTAAGGGTTTGCATGCATAACCTAGAGTTTAGAATCAACGAGGAAACCCTAACCGTAACTGAAGTTTAAAGGTTAGCATGCATAACTTAGGCTTTATAATCAATGAGGAAACCCTGAGCCAAATGGTTTTTTGGGGTTAGCATGCATAACCTAGGGTTTAGAATCAATGATAAAACCCTAAACCTAGGAGGGAAACCCTAACACCAACCCTACCCAACCATCTCTTGTGGCCTCTTATAAAGTACCTTTTTGTTTGTATATGAGCATGCCTAGGATTTGTAGTCATATGTCACATATTCTTTATATACTAATCAAATGAAATACTTTAAAGCTTAAGCATGGATTACTTCACATAAGCTAGTGTTAGAGATTCATGAGCACTCCTTTTATAAACCATAGTGAAATAAGTAAAACATAGCTCATCTTCATCTTACATGTGTTTTGGACTTTCCTTGTCCATATCAATAGGCCTTCTACTCCATTTTATAACCTTTACTAACCCTAGGACTGCCTATCAAACTAGACTGTAATACTAAATAGTAGGCAACCATAAGATGCACCACTAACTCATCCTAAGCTACCCTAACTTCTTGACTGTAATATCCTATTAAGGGTAGCCCTAATATCCTTCTTACCCACCTATCATAGCCTAAGTTCACTTCCTTTCCTTCCTCTCTTACCCACTCAGTTCCTATCTTGTCATCCCTATTGATCCTTCCTTTTGTAGCGACATGTTCTCTTTGGGTGTACATAAGTGCATGATGAACTATCCAAAGGTTTTCACTTAGGATATCTAATGAAATAAACACCATTAAAGTTTAATTAACAAATTCAACACAAAATTATCTCAAATAAGCATGCGCAACCAACGTTAGAATCTACCCAATCATATCGGATAATATAAGCTAAAATTCAAATCTCCAAGTACACATTATTTGGACAACTGTTGTAAAGGAAAGTATCCTATGGCTAGGGTTTAAGAGGCCATCAACGTACTGGGGTTCAAAGGTGGATGCAAATAGTTCTGCAAGTAAATACAAGCAAGTTCAGAGATGAGAAAGGTTCACACCTGACTAACTGAAGGCTGGTCCAAGCTTTCTCTTCAATTCTCTTCTTGCTCCTCTCGCTCCAAGAGACCTGCAAAACAAGTTATACCTTCCTCAAACCATTATGACCACATATAAAGCAATGATAATCAAATAAACATGAACAACTGATCTGATTAACATCATACAATGATCATAAACAGAGATTCAATCACACATTGAACAATGATTTGGGAAGAAGAAAGACATCACATCTTTATTAATCTTGAAAACAAATACAAGTATACCTTCTCTTCAAGTTTGGCACCTCACGAAACCTTGATCTGGTTATTCTGCTTCTCTTCTCCAAAGAACTCAACCTCCAAGCTTTGCAACACAAGGGGAAGACCTCCAGGGCAAAGGTGTAGGCAAAGAGAGTCCCGATTCCTCCAGCATAACAATGCAGAAATTCCAATCCCCTTTCATGGACCTCCCTACCTCTATTTATATGGTAAAGGAAGAGTTAGGGGCGAAGACAAAGTGGTTACAACTGAAGGAGTCAGTTGCATAACTACCCAAACTAACTCAAAAGGCGTGTTTTTATGTTTTAATGTTAAGATACATATTCGCGACTATGAAGGAGAACAACCCGCGAATGATCCGCGAGTTTCCACAAGAGCAACCCGCGAATATAGCCATTCGCGACTTGTAAAACACGAGACTCGCGTATGATTCGCGACTATGCCTAAAGGAAAGTCGTGAATACACAAAAAACACATTTTTAGGGTATTTCTGGGCATTTTCAGACTTTGGTGTCTTCTGGAAAGTTTTAGCTAACTGAAATACCTTTCCAATGGTGTAGAAATGAGGTCAACCGGAGTTACAGAACTCAAGATATGGGTCCTCCAAGATAGGTATTTTTTCAGTGACTTTCATGAAGTGTCGTCATGGAAGTGTCGACATGCGACATAATCATGGGAAAGTGGTCACAGGCAGAGATGTGTCATTTTGAGCTATAACAGATGCCCCCTAATGTGTGAGGTTAGAGGGGAAAATGATAGCCGAAATACATTATAAAGGAAACAGGTGAGTATGGAGAGAGCAGAGAATCCAAGATCAAAAAGATCGAGTGAAGGTACCTGGAAGAGAGATAAATGTCAGAAAAACTGATCTCTGGAACATACACGTCCATATACAAAACATCGCCATAAATATATAGGCGGATCCAACATATGTATAACTGATGAAACTATCATGGTCGCTCAATATGCAAAAAGGCGCCATATCAAATCTAAAGGAGCCATGGCCACAAATGAACAAGGTGGATCCATGCTCAACAATCGATCATAGCCACAAAAATATAAGGTGGATCTATGTCTCAACAAAATGTCATATAAAGTATAACAAGGTCTTGCGCAGCTTGGGAAATAGCAAAAATTATGATAATGCTACTGTCGGCCCAAGGTCTTCAATCCAAACCGCCCAAAAAAGGTACGAATCCTAACCATGCAAATAAAGGGAGCTGAAGTCAAACATGGAGGAAGCCGTTTGATTACCGGTCAATAATGAAAACCATTAACAAACGCGAGGGAAACCACCATTAATGAAAATGGTCCCCAAGGTACCTAGTACATTCTAACAAGTGTGATTACAAGGACTTGAAGTCGAACACTTGAAGAATCCATAGAGTATGAGACATTAAGGTATTCCCACTACCCAATAGCGAGGGAAATTGCCATTGAGAACAACAATTCCCAAGGTACTGTCATAAAACTCTAAATCTCATCCCCAGAGCAAGATGTGTTGTAGTCGATAGGAAGAGATCCATTGGAAGGAAGGCATTAAGGCATCCTTCATCATCCAACACGAGGTAAATCAAAGACTAATTGGATATGGAATTGGTACTAAATTTCACGACAAGGAACGCCAAAGACATGATGTAATGAACTGATACCAGGGAATGGCTGACACAAAAGGTCAAGGCAACTGCAGAATAGCCGACAAAGGTTTAATCCTTGAACAGTGAGCACGACACAAAAGTGACTTAGGCAGCTTTTGACACAAAATAGGACCAACGAAACAAATCTACAATGTAGGAGACATTGACAGATTCCCCATATAATTGGAAAAGAGACCAATTGGAGGAGTAAGAAAACTCTGAATCAGGATAAGGTCAAAATACTTGGACCCAACTGTTGATAGACTCAAAACTGGTGCTGTGTTCAAGGAAACAAGACTTGCTGCCATGATATAAAAAACATGGAAATAACCTTCCCTTCCCCTCTTTCTTGTAAAGGTTTAATGAGTCCAAGAAAGCAAACTCGAGACCATCTTCATTTTTGGCAAGCTCGAAGAAAAGAAAGAAGAATGCTTGATAAAACACTGATTCGTGGATTTTACGAGCCCAAACTAGTACATGCTCGACGTGTTTTCATAATTTAGAGAGTCTGAAAACGCCAAAGAAGACTCCAGGGGGGGTCCTTTTTCATACAATTTAGTCTCCTAAGGCCGAAAAAGTATAAAACAAACCAAAGAAGAACTCTCTTAACTTTCGAAGAAGAAAAGCCGCACCTTTTTCGTACTTAGTCAGGAAGGGTCGAAAAAGGTTAAATTACCACCTACCCAACGCTCCTTCAAAAGCAGCATATAGCCTGAGTTTTACGAGTGTGAAGGAAGGCAAGATCACCCGAAAAGATCCATTTGATTACGATAAATGGGTCTTACAACAATAAACTCGATGCTTTGTTCTTTAGGGTTTAACGAGCATGACAAAGACATAAAGTACACTCGAAATATTTTTCATGTTTTGGTCCAGAGCACGAAAAAGAGAAAACTAAGCTCATACCAGGGGTTCCTTTTCCATAAGTTTAGTCCCTCAGGTCCAGAAAAGAGATAAACCTATGCCTGAGAATACTCTTCTCAATTCAAATAGAAAAGAGAGGGATCCTTTCTCGTATTATTCCACATGGTCCGAGAAAGAGATAACCTACCACCAATGTGGATGCTCATTCACATATTCTTAACGAGCCTGAATGGACAAGTTTACTCGGCAGTCAAGTCTATTTTGAGGAGTCAGACTTGGGCCTAAAGAAACTCAAAATATTTCCTGTGAAGTTTTAATGAGTCTGTAAAAGTCAACTCGCGGCCTCCTTACTGTTTTTAATGAGCTCAAAGGAGGGTAGAAAGAATGCTCTAAATGCGAGGAGACGAGTGTCATAGGTAGGAGAAACTAGTTCCAAGCGCAAGGAACAAGCCTATGCATAATGCAAGGAAAGCGAGCAAGATAAGGACACTCGGGGAATGTCTCCTCAGGGTAAAGGGTGTCAAGTTGCAAAGGCAAAATGATACAAGGCTGGGCGGCGATGAGAACAAAGATGAAGGCTTATACAACGAGCTAAAAGCGTGGAAGCCGACATCAGGCTCATAAGCGCGAGCAGGGCACATGCAAATGCAATTACGACTTGAACAACAAGGTGAGGCCAGTAAACAGTAGTGAATCCAACTAAGAATCCTGTCTCCAAGAAACAACAACATCAAAATCATATTCAGAAGAAAAGATCCGATCCAGGTCACTTTGGCAGAAACACATGTGACTTTGCTATCTTCTATAAAAGGTAAAGTCAAGGAAGAATCAACCGAAGAGGATTCTATAGAACTAAGGCTCGAGGGTTTATAATCAATAAGATCAACCTTAGAAGGAGAGCAAAAATCAACAAGGGAGATAGATCCTGTAGGAACAAACTCAATACCACAGGAGTTGAAAAATTCATAAGAAAAATCAAACTCATCAGGATCACTGACTTGCTGTTCGAAGGAAGAGTCAAAAGACTCTACAAGGCCAACATAAGAAGAAAGGTCAGGCTTACTAGGAAAATCATGGTTAGACTTAGTCACAACTGAACGGACATCCAAAAGAAGGTCAGACTGTATCAAAGACTCTAGGAAGACTTCATCCAAAGGAAGGAGATCATCCGAGATAGGACACATGTCTAAACTTTCAAATGGATCAATAGGGTGAAGATTAGGCTCTACAGTCTATGTAGGATGACTCACCCGTTCAAATGCTGGGACCAATTCTCGAGAAGGTAAGCATGAAAACAGAGGCTGCTTCTCAGTAGTAATTGAACACAAAGGACAAGAGGCCACATAGTTAACCTGTGGCGGGGTAGTGTCTATAGAAACACTGGGAATCAACAAAGGAAAGACTTGATCTCTAGTTGGGTCAGGAGACGGATCAAGAAAATCCAACTAATCTATAGTGACAATTTCTTCGCCATGATTAAAGTACATCACACGAAAGAATGTTGACACCACAGCTTGCATGGCATAGACATAATCGCGTCCAAGGAGCATATTGAAGTCCAAGGAGTCTTCTATCACCATGAAGTCAACTAAGACGGTCTTCCCACCCAAAGTAACAGGTGTTTGAGCAAGAATTCCCAAGGCTATACAAGTTCTTCTATCAAACGCCAGTAACTAACTAGCAGTTGACATAAGGCAGGGAGATCCCATGCCTCGCCAAGCACGAGCAGAAAAAATACTAACTGAGGCTCCTTCATCAACAATACAACGAGCAATCGTATATGGTTCAACTTTGAACTTTATCTGGAAAGGTGCATTAGAAGGAAGGCGTGGCTCAACTAGGCTATCCCAATCAAAGGAAGCAATCCGAGAGCTTAGTGGGGGTTGATCCGAAGCAAGTTCAGTGCCCCCTTGTTTAGTAAGATATGAACTGGCAGTGAAGAAAATGTGACTAGTAGACACTTCACTCTCCAAAGGAAGAGTGGGATTGATCGATAATGGAATCGATTCAACCGCTTCGTGAAAGTCACTCTCTGAAGGGAGAGTGGGATTGACCAAAGATGACATTGGTTCAATCACATTAGGATCACTCTCCGAAAGAAGAGTGGGATCGACCAAATCTGAGATTGGTTCGACCACTTGGTCAACCAGAGGTTGAGTAGGTTGTTGAGAAACGATAGGGTGTTCAGAAGAAAGAAATCCTTGAGTCTTGGACCACACTCTTCACACCTCTGCGATAGCAGGGCATAGGTGAGTAAGATCATCTCCCTCACATAACACACAAGGGAACTTAAGTTTTCTCTTCGAATGACCAGTTTTCTCAACGGTGTCAACATGACTAGCAGTGGCTGACTGTTTGCTCTCAACATGGCTTGCAGAGGATGAGAGTTTGCCCCCAGCATGAACTACAGAGGCTGGGTAACTGGATCCAACCTCACTATGAGAGGTTGGTTGTTGAAAAGCTTCAGGATGTTCAAAAACGGGATGACCATGAATCCAAACTCTTCGCACCTCCGCAATAGAAGGGCATTTATAAGTAAGGTGGTATCCCTCACAAAGCTTACAAGGAAACTTGGGATTGTGTTTTGAACGGATAGTCTTTTCAATAGTGTCAACATGACTCGTAGTTGCTGACAGATTGTCTTCAGCATGAACCACAGAGGCTGAGAGACTGCCCCCAGCATGACTTGCAGAGGCTGAGAGACTGGGTCCAACATGACTAAGAGAGGTTGGACAGGCACCACCAACATGAACAACAGAGGTTGAGTGGTTAGGATCAACATGCTTTTCAGCAGTTGAGTGTGTGCCCCCAGCATGAACCACAGAGGCTGGGTGGATGGATCCAACATGGCTTGCAGAGGTTGGATGTAGAGGTTCAACTTGAACAACAGAGGCTGAATGGGTTCCCTCAGCATGCACTGCAGAGGGTGAGGGACTAGATCCGACATGACCTGGAAAGGTTGAAAGGATCCCACCAGCATGAACCACAGATGCTAGATGGTGAAGATCAACTTGACTTGCAGAGGTTGAGTGCTTAGATCCAACATGACCTGCAGAGGTTGGATGGGTGCCCCCAGCGTGAACCACAGAGGCTGGGTGGTAAGGTTCAACTTGACTTGCAGGGGTTGAACGGGTGCTCCCTTGCTTATGTGCCTTCTTCCTATTCCTCCTTCTTTTACTCCTTTTAGACTGTCGGTTACTAGTATCAGTACTTTCACCGCATGAGGTAGAAGGAGGAGGAGAATCAACTACAGGTGAAGGGGAAGCAGTGTTTTGATGCCCTTGATATAAGGAGCTTTCTTGAGAAGCATCAGGAGCATTCAGGACAGTTGGAGTGGAAAACAACCACACCAGTAGCCCTAGGGTGAATCCAGGTAGATTCAGGGTGGCCATCAAGGGAACACCAACATTCCCTATGAGAGGAATAGTGCAAGGAGTTCCCAGCATGGGGATCTCTTGGTTGGTGTTCGAAGGGGTGTTAGCCATAGTTTCAAATAAGGAGACAAAGTATGAGGTTGATAGGCAATCAAAATTGCAAAGCACACACCTAAAGGCACACTAAGTACAGGCAAACCACACAGCACTCACTAAAAATTTCTAAAGCCCAAACAGACAAACAGGTATAAGATGTACTTTCCAGAAGAAAGCTGATAGACAGTTACTTGGCGTCCCTGTAGATGTTCTTAGGCATAAGCAGAGGAATCACCCACCACCCTCCCACACTTTCTACCGGGGTTACCTTCCAAGCCCGTCCAAGGTCAAACAGAAATAACCTTCCAGTGTACCTGTGTATGAACCCTAGATGTCAAAGAGACTAAAGGATACCTTAACTATATTGACAGTCTGGGGGGACAGTCGTTAGCCGAACTCGTACGCATGGGCAGGGTAGCTGAGCCCAAAACTCTGTCTAGGACAGAATCCCCAGATGCGTAAAAGTCCTGAGTTACGTTTTGACAAGGATTTGGAGGGTTATCTCCTCTGTCCAAGCCTCCACACGGCCTAGTGCTTAAATCCTGTTTGAGAGGAGCTTCCCAGATACAATCAACGTAGAAAAGGATTTACCTAGTGATAGTCCAACTACGTCTGAATTTTAACACTTGTGGGGGGTTTAAACTCCCTAACCCACAAGCCTAGCCTAAGCTAGTTGGTGTATGACCCTATAAAATAAAACTTACTAATAATTTTAAATTATATCGTTTATTTTAAGGGCTGTTTTTAGTCAGAGGGTAAATGGCATGAAACTTATGTGGTGTTTTGACTCAAAGCTGAAACAAAATGACTAAGCAAAGAGATATGAAATGCAAAAAGAAAAAACTATTCTCTTTATATTTTCAAATAGAAAACTTGAAAGCCAAAAAAGATCAAATCTTTTTATATTTTTTTAAAAACAATGGTATGCCATGCAATCTAGACTAAAAACCTAATCTACATGCATATAAAGAAAACATGTGTTTTTGTCTTTTTCTTTTATAAATGCAAAAGAAAAATATAGCCTATCAACTAATGCAAGCAAGTACTGTAAGCAAAGCAAATAGACAACTACTTTATACCCCTAAAACAAACCCTAGGTTTCCCTAAAGTTAGATATCAACCTCACTTGAAAAGAAGGCTTACAAAGGTAAACAAGCCAACTAGTTTGGAATGAAAAGATTGAGTAAAAAGACTGACATAAACAAAGGCCAAGAAGTCCCAAGCATCAATCTAAACCTACAAACAAAGGCTGCTCAGTACTTTGTCCAACAAGGTCAAGCCAAAGAAGGAGGTAGGGGGAAAGCAGGCAAAAACAAGTATGAGTTCTTTTTTAATTTTCTTTTATAAATGCAAAAGAAAAACTACTGACAAAGAAAACCATGCAGATAATAAGAACAAAGCAAAAGGAACTTTGCTATACAACCACCAAACAAACTCTAGACTGAACTAAAGTCAGCATAAACCCTACTTGGAAGAAAGGCTTGCATAAGAGACAAGTCAACTATTTGGGCATGGTGAAGTTGACCAACAAAAGAAGAAGGAAACCAGCACCAACAAGATTCTGAAATCAACCAAAGATCACTAACAGAGGCTTACCACATAGATAAAGAACAATCAAAAGGGATGACACCAACTCCCTGGATTCATGTACCCACAGAAGACCCTAAAATACCTACCATGCACCTAAAATGCACTTTACTTTGAGTAAACTTGGATCTAATAAACCATATAAAAACAACAAACTGAAGCAAACGGGCTGAAAGAACCAACAAACAACCAAAAGGAAGGCTAGTAACCCTATATTGGGTGCATACAATGACAAAAACCACTATAGACTTATGAAGGCAAGTGACAACCAGCCACAGTCAGAAGACAGACTGAAAAACAGAGCCCAAGACCATAAACACTGATCTGGACAGAGACACTTGAACCAAAACCCAAACAGACCAAACCACTTCAGCAGGCAAGCAAAAAATAATCCAAGCAAAAGAGACTCAAAGGCTTTCGAAAAAGAAGGAAGTGTGATCAGCAAAGGTCTTCAGACAAGCTATAGCATTCATAAAGAACATCCACTCACAAACAGGGATTACCCAAAGAAAGGAACAATCAAACTTTAACTTAAAAAAATCCTTACTTCCAGGCATATTCGCGACTGTCTATAAGTGCAACTCGTGAATGACTCGCGACTGTTCAATGCAGCAACCCACAAATGCAAGCTTGTATTCGTGACTGTTCAGAAGAGCAACTCGCGAATAGGGAGAAAAATCCCAAAAAGGTCAACAAACTGCCTTAGGAAGGCAGGGGAGGTGCGCAATCAAACTTATAAGGTGTTCCTAAGTGGCAAGAAGGACCTAAAACAATGCAAAAGACTGAAAGAAATCAAGGAGAAACCCTAAACAGACAAGGCTCTCCCCAGCGAAGTTGCCAGTTCTGTTGTAAAGGAAAGTATCCTATGGCTATGGTTTAAGAGGCCATCAACGTACTGGGGTTCAAAGGTGGATGCAAATAGTTCTACAAGTAAATACAAGCAAGTTCAGAGATGAGAAAGGTTCACACCTGACTAACTGAAGGCTGGTCCAAGCTTTCTCTTCAATCCTCTTCTTGCTCCTCTGGCTCCAAGAGACCTGCAAAACAAGTTATACCTTCCTCAAACCATTATGACCACATATAAAGCAATGATAATCAAATAAACATGAACAACTGATCTGATTAACATCATACAATGATCATAAACAGAGATTCAATCACACATTGAACAATGAAACAGTTCTTATGTATATGTATATATATGATATGTATGTATATATATTTGGAAACCATAAGCAAAGCTAGCCCCAAACTATCATTGTTGTCATTAAGGTATCCACATTATAATTGTTTTCCTCATTAGGGTTTATAAACCCTAATCATCTTTCATCATAGAAGCACATGGCATTTCAAACAAGTCTAGCATCGGTTTCAACGTCAACATTTCTATCCTAGGATGATTCCTCAAACCCTAGGTATTTGTCTATTGCATCAACACAAGCACCAAGACCTCCATGGAAAATCAACTAAACCTAAAAAAATCTTCTCATAAGCAAGGAATCAAAAGAAGCTCGAGACTTATCAAGTTAAGTTTTCCATGGTCTTTCCCTAACCTCCATGTATCACACAAGAACAAGACTACAATATCACTAAAGACATTAGCTCTTTTCTTTGTATCTTCTACAGGGTTGGAACCCTAATTCTACCTCCTTTTCCTTCACAACAAGAGCTATAGATTCTGCAAGACAACCATCAATTCCTCTAGTATTATATCTCCTTCTCCAAGGTTTACTTACATATATAAACCCTAGTGTCCTCATGCATATCCAATTTTCCTCATGTAATTCATTCCTCCTCTAGTTGTGTACCACATCTTCTTGTTCCCAATACTCCTCGACATATGTGTCAAAGGTGGTTACAATGCTCCAATGCTTATCCTCAATATGTGTGCCAAGGTGGTTACTATGCACATTTTCTACTCCTCAACATGTGTGTGAAGGTGGTCACTATGGTCCAATATTTCACTTATCTTCATGCTAATATCACAAGGCAACCCAAAAAATTAAACCCTAGTCCAAGTGTATGTTAACACCATGAAGATACATCCCTTATGGCACTCTTTCCAAGCATATAACATATCTAGAACCTCTTGTTACAACACATTACAACATCAATAAATATATTGAGAAAAAACATAGTTTACGAAACCAATGCACAATGGAGTCATTGGGCCATGAAAATGTGTTGGAGAGGGCCCACTAGAGGTAATGACATGCCAAGAGACCAACAAAGTCAACGGCTTGTCGATCCGACCTCTGGTTGCTGAGTTATGTCAAGTTGCAAGTCGCATGAAAATATCATTCAGGGACACTTGGTCACTCTTGGTCTAGGAGTGAAAAACCAAATGGAGCAGTAAGATTGCATGTCGTTGGCTCTGATAGGTGTGTATGGCCAATGCTGATATGGGAACACTACCAAGACTGGAACGATGGAGTGTTTTGTAGATTTGAACCACCAATGCGAGAGTTGCATTGAAGGAAACTGAGCCAAACCCTAGTTTATGAAACCGATGCACAATGGAGTCACTGGGCCATGCAAACATGGTGGAGAGGGCCCACTAGAAGTGATTTCATGCCAAGAGACCAACAGAGTCAACGGCTCATTGATCCGACCTCTGGTTGTCGAGTTATGTCGAGTTGCAAGTCACATGAAAATGTCATTCAAGGACACTTGGTCACTCTCGGTCCGAGAGAAAAAAACCAAATGGAGTAGCAAGATTGCATGTCGTTGGTTTCGACAAGTGTGTATGGCCAATTCTGATATGGGAACACTACCAATATTGGCATGGTGGAGGGTTTTGCAGAGTTAACCCACCACTGCGAGAGTTGCATTAAAGGAAACTAAGCAAAACCCTATTTTACAAAACTGATGCACAATGGAGTCAATGGGCCATGCAAACGTGGTGGAGAGGGCCCACTAGAGGTAATGTCATGCTAGGAGACCAACGGAGTAGACGACTCGTCGATCTGACCTTCGGTCACCGAGTTATGTCGAGTTGCAAGTCGCATGAAGATGTCATTCAGAGACACTTGGTCACTCTTGGTCCGGGAGCGAAAAACCAAATGGGGAAGCAAGATTGCATGATGTTGGATTTGATGGGTGTGTATGGCCAATGCCAATATGGGAACACTACCAATACTGGCACGATGGAGGGGTTTGCAGATTTGACCCACCAATGCGAGAGTTGCATTGAAGGAAACTGAGAAAAACCCTAGTTTACAAAACTGATGCACAATGAAGTCACTGGGCCATGAAAACATAGTGGAGAGGGCCCACTGGAGGTAATGGCATGCTAGGAGACCAACAAAGTTGACGGTGCATCGATTCGACCTCCGGTTGTTGAGTTATGTCGAGTTGCAAGTTGCATGAAAATGTCATTCAAGGACACTTGGTCATTCTCGGTCCGGGAGCGAAAAACCAAACGGAGCAACAAGATTGCATGTCGTTGACTCCAATAGGTGTTTATGGCCAATTATGATATGGGAACACCACCAAGACTGGCACGGTGGAGGGTTTTGCAGAGTTGACCCCCCAATGCGAGAGTTGCATTAAAGGAAACTGAGAAAAACCCTAGTTTACGAAACTGATGCACAATGGCGTCAATGGCCCATGCAAACACGATGGAGAGGGCCCACTAGAATTAAGGAATTCTAGGAGACCAATGGATTTGACGGCTTGTCGATTCGACCTCTAGTTACCAAGTTATGTCAAGTTGCAAGTCGCATGAAAATATTGTTCAGGGACACTTGGTCACTCTCGGTCCGGGAGTGAAAAACCAAATGAAACAGCAAGATTGCATGATGTTGGCTTTGACAGATGTGTATGGCCAATGAAGATATGGGAACACCACCAAGACTGGCATGGTGGAGGGTTTTGCTGAGTTGGCCCACCAATGCAAGAGTTGCATTGAAGGAAACTGAGCAAAACAGTAATTTAGAAAACCGATGCACATTGAAGTCACTGGGCCATGAAAATGCAATGGAGAGGGCCCACTAGAGGTCATGGCATGCCAAGAGACCAATGGAGTCAATGACTCATCCATCTGACCTCCGGTTGTCGAGTTATTTCAAGTTGCAAGTTGCATGAAAATGTCGTTCAGGGACACTTGGTCACTCTCGGTATGGGATGACATGCTAATTGTTGGAAATGGTAAGAGCATGATTAAAAGGTTGAAGAAGGACTTGGGAAGTCAATTTTCATTGAAGGCTTTGGGTCCAACTCAAAAAATATTGGGCATGATGATTATACGTGACATAAGGATCAAAAAATTGTCATACTACTCAAGTGTCATACTCCACAGTGAGAAAGTCCAACTCTGATATCTCTTGAATGTGATTTGTTTCCATCGATGTGGAAGGAAGTATACTATCTCATATCTCTACCACCGCCTATGTCCTGATGGAACACTTAATATGTAAGCAAGAAAGGAATTATATTTCTCCAAAAAGAGATAGAAGAAATGTTACTTGGAAAGACATAATTTGATTTGTCCCGGAAGACTTAGGATGGGTGTATTTAGCTACAGTATATGATAGAAACTGTATCTCTTAAACATGAACAACTATTTGACCTTTCTCTGTGTTATACCCTCTGCTTTCACATTCAATTCTAATTATTGACTCAAATAGAAGAAGGATAAAAACTCACTAGAATAGCAATTAAAATTAAAATTTAGAGATGAAAGCATAATACACAAATCAAATAACATTTTACAATATGTGAAGGACATTATGGACATGATGTTGGTTTCCTAACAATATTTTCTCCCTCCAATTTTGGAAAAACTTTAAACCTGAAAATATGTAATACAAACCTAATGGAAGACCACAAAATAAAGCATGTTTCAGTTAGCTGCAATAATATCTCACTTTTGACCAACATTTTTATTACTCACATGCTTAAGCCTCTTGCACCACATTAGAAGTTTTTTCCAATATTAAATGGAAATCCAAAAACCTACTATGGATTTCTCTTGTATTGTTTATAATAGAAATGACGCTAGGCATATATTTTAAACTCCTTTAGCAAAGTTAAGAGAAACATGGGTGAAAGATAAAACCAGTGAAGGGTGTCTATTGAAGATACATGCATCAAACATTTTCACCTGAAAGTTACATTCAAATAATTCAATCTCTAATTAAAAAGAACAGAAGGAATTGAGAATTCAAATAATGAAAATTTGTATTCTTGCATAACTTTAGTGGCTAACAAGAAGTAGCATGAAAGGGATGGGAAAAATAGTCATTTGTCTCTAATCATATCACTTGAACATAGGGCATAGATAATAACTCCATGCACAAATGTACCTTTCAAGAAGAAAACTGAACAATTGTTACCTCTGAGGGTTGAGTTTATTGTATTTCAAACTCCATCCAAAATACAATACCATTCCAAATGACCACAACATTGGCATGCTATTCATTTTTTAGTTATTTGGCATCTAGATGTTGTTTGAAGACAATATTCTATTTGGACAATTAAATTATTCAGTGTAAGCTGACAATTCACACTCGTGATTACATAATTTGGTGCATTGATACTCTCACTCTCCTTGAAGAATTTTTATACCACTAGAATGGATTACGGTTCCTTCGAGTGTAATTAATTTTCCAATGTTCTTGACTCTCATGCGTCCAATGGATGGATGGGTTTATGATAATTTGATTATTTATAGGTTGAGTGGTTTTTGATTATTTATCTTAATTTAAGGAATTAGGTAAAGGTCTACTCAAGTTCACACTAAGTGTAATTAAGTGTAATTAAGGATGGACAAACCATCGGGTCCATTGGGATCATGGCACAGGATTATGGCTAGGGTGGCCTCCCACCTGACTCCACATGGCCAGGGCATGCCTCTAGGATAGATTTTCAAAACTAGGGTTTCTTCCAAGTGGAGTGTAAGCAAAGTTACCCAATCTCATTCAATATAGCTATCTGGATCCTCTCTGTTTCTAATTGCCTCTATCAATCTCTCGTGTTTTGAATGAGGCAAGAAGTAACGTATCTTGGTTGAGTTCTTGGTTGACATTGTCTGTAGATGGATTTTCATGCCAACAATCAAGTTTGTGAAGTGATAGACCATAGAACCTGGTTTGTAATCCATGAATACATTCCCACTAGTTCTTCTTGATTTCCCATCTAGTGTAGGATATTCACCCTCAACCACCATCGAGCTAATAGGAAATTCATTGCCTTCATCATTAATCAATGATCCATTCAAGATTTGCTTACCTCGAATGCATTGTGCCAACCAATAATCCATGTCCCATTCATTGTCTTTCGGGGTACCAACTGCATATATGTGTCCTGGTTGTACAAGATCTGAGATATGGTCGTATTTTGTCGAAATCGCTGACTGACCCTCCTCTAAGTGGGTTGTTTCAATGACTACACTTGGGTCTACTGCAAGTGACACACGATCCCAATCAACAACCCAATCCATGCATTCACATTCATCCCATTCATCATTGATACAAGGGTTGCAAAAGCAAGCAAGTTTCTGCATCTATATTTTAAATAGGGGGCTGTTTGAGCTTCGAACTGAATGAAATCCACGTGTTCCTTGTACTATGTCGCAACTATAGGAACGTGATTGATATATGTTAACCACATACCAAAATTTCCTGACTGGCCTTCCTACCCCTGTTGATGTATGTTGTACTATATTTCGGTGTGACATTGTTGCAGATCACCATTGAACTATGGATTTTGCATCTTTGATATGGGGGTTTCTGGTAAACCTCATATCCTCCCTTCGTAGTGCAGTCTTGATGCATGCACCGACCCCATCATGCTCACCTTTATCGTGCTCGATCTCAAAGTAGTTCCATATATGCGACACATTATAAGTCTTATGTAACATACTCATCCATTGGAAGACTCAGGAATTTTTGAACTAGACCGCACAACCATCTAACCATAGCCAATGCTGATCCATATGTATATCTCCCTCCTTTAGATGAACATATAAAATTCGAAAACAGTGTTGCACATAATGCAGATCATGGCATCTGTCATCACTTATGTAAAAGTTTGTCTCCTTCAGTATTATCCTGTTGTTAATGATGCTCTTAGGGCCATTCCTATATGTAATATGTACCATGATGCTGAATTGGTCGAAATGGTAGTATTGACTCTGAATTTCATTTTGTGGCAGAAGGGTGTAGTTTTCTCCAAAATCCAAATTTGACAATATGGTCCCAATGGGAAAGTTGTCCTTGCATTTTCTGTACTGCTCATCCTGCCATCATGCTACATGCATATGTTGAACATATTGCTCGGTTTTCTCCTAGAACTCCATCAAAAAATCACATACTTGTACCTGTTTCCATGAAAATAAGGGTCGTATTAAAATGTGACCTTTAAAGAATGTATATGTAGAAAGTGAACATGTACGAGGAAAAACATGCACCTATGAATTCACCAATGCAATCATTTTACTTTCCTTCACACTATCTGATTGATAGGTTACGTACTTGAAGCTCTGCATATCCATGCTCATATTGCCAAATTGATGCTCATCGCTTCCATGAATGAAACGGTTCAAAAGAGCAAACCCACTACACCTGGAACAATTCTCATATAGACATGATTTTCCATAGTATTTTTGTCCTTCATGCCTTGGACACATGATGTTGATGATAAAATATCTCGATGCATTCGGTGGTATTACAAATTCATTGCAGCCTTGCTCAAGGTTAGTATGCAAATCACAAAATATATGTTTATACGTGTCATAAAAATATTCATATTCTACATGGTATCTACAACAGCATGTGTTTCTATGAATGCATATACAAACGTACCATGGTTTACATTTCTCAAAGGACCTTTGGCCCAGGTTCAATTGTATGTGCTCATTCCTGAATCTCTCATAGAGTTTAGCCTGTGTTGTGTCAAGGAAGTGTTTGACGTGGGGTTCATGTTCAGTAGAACCTTTTCTTAGCTTTATCACATCTCTGTGATTAGATGAAGGTCTGGTATGATCATGCCAGAAATTTTGTACTAAGTCCTTAACAGCATCAATTAGCTTCATATCTCAATGAGGCAACCTGCCAACAAAAGCCCAACAATCTTTTCCACCTGGAGTCTGCATATTTTCTCTTATAACAGAGTACTTCTGAACAATTTTTCTATTTAATTTAAGTATCTGAGAAGTGTGTGAAAGGAGGTGACGTTGTTGTGTGGACTTGCTTACAACTAATTTTGATAACACACGACGAGCCACACAAATATCTTTAGTATGGGACATCTTCCTAATCGCATTAAAAGTAGATTGGAGATTTCTAACAAGATGATTGTTAGCCTCTGAACTTCTAACCATCTTTATGCCCATAATTCTCCTAACAACAACTAAACAATTTGACTTTAACAAACATAATAATAATTGACATTTACTTGCATTGCTTTTGGTTTCAAAATATTCCTTCATTAATTTGCTACATTGCCAATCGATAGTGCGTTTGGGAAACTTATCTTCAAGGCCTGATAGACAGTTTTCATCCACATGGATATGACTAGGAGTCCTTTTTCTTGCAGTAGATAGTCAAGGTAGGGAAGGTGGACATGAGCTATGGATCCCAGGGCTTCTTTGTTGTGGTGCTTCATTCACAGGTTGGTCCATAATGGGAGTGTGCTCGACATGGTTGTGGTCTTCTTGGATAGATTGCAAATTAATCATTTCTCCTAGGTCCAATGCTTCATACTCAGCGTCTCTCAATACACCTATGTCTTTAAGAGCTTCAGCATGGCTCGTTGATGGATTGTTGGTTTGAGACTGTGTTGATGTTGGAACTTGAGTTGGGTCCATTGGACACAACCGCTTCACCCGTGGTTCTGAAGTAGAGGTTGTTATGTCATCAACTCTGTTAGGATCGATCGCAGTATTAGTGGAAATGTCTGGACCATGTCTCACTCTCTCCATTACCGACCTAGACTTTTCTCTTACCTCATTTTCCTTTTCAATGGGCATATTCCTTCTAGTTTTTCTTGCTCTATTACGTGAGTTTCCCATCTCCAAAAGTTTCTTTATCAAAACTATGAGGTATAACCCTACATAAGAAGCAATAAATAATCTATTAGTTCCATTATACAAGAAACATGATGTGTTCCAACATAATTAACTAAATTACAGATATATGTTAGTATGCTAATTATTGGCATTGATACATAAACGCAGATTAAAGGTTTCTGTTTATGTTCTTACCAAAGTTTCATTTCTATACTATGTTTGAGTCAAGTAAAGAGAGTCACGTTTGTAGGATTATGACTTCCTTTGTGTTCAAAAAGTATTGGAAGTCCAAATAAGATGAGTGAAATATTCTTAATTTCCAACACTTTCGGACGAGATGACATTACACATAATATGCCACATTAGTTGTGAGGGAAGACACAAGTTGGTGTTTGGATGTCTTGGGAATAAATTGAATAAATTACACTCATTAATTTACAAGTTAACTGTTAAGAGAACAAATTGACTAATTACACAATGAGGAGGTTGCAAATCCCTCGAAAAAAGGAGAAATCATTGAGGTAGAGGCATCCCTGTCAAGCTCAAAGGCATGTTATGATAAATCTAGCATGAAGAGGAGAGCATGGACAAGTTGGTGAACTATTCAATATGGACCCTCTCCCATGATTGCTTCCAAGGTTTTTATACAAATTTAAGAGTCTCAATAGAGAACCTCATATATTCCATACTTGTGGGAAATCAAAATATATTCATGTGCAAATGATTATTGGTCTACATTGCATACTTCATCTTGTATAGAGAATATGGACAACTTGGTGAACTATTCAATATGGACCCTCTCCCATGATTACTTCAAAGTTTTTTTTTAAATTGAAGAGTCTCAAGAGATAACTTCATCTATGCCATCATTGTGTGAAATCAAAATATATTCATGTGCAAATGTAAATTAGTTAACATACTTCATCTTGTATGGAGAATATGAGATTTGTTTAGATGTGAAGTTGGGATTTATTGTTGTGAAATTAAATGTTGTCTATGAGAGAGATATTGTTGTAGGCATATCATAAAACATAAATCAATGAAATGATCTGAAAGCTTGTGAATTAAAACAATTATTTACAATTCACCATACCTATTCAAAATTATCTCTTCTTGCAATGAAAACTTGTAATTTGAATCTTTCCACTAAATTCCAAGACCATTGAATATGTTTGTTAGATTCCAAGAGTGAGCTTCTATCCAATAGATAAAAGAGTGGTGATGGATTGTGGGCCAAATTGAAAAGTTCAGGAGCACAAAACGCGTGAACAACTATAGAAAACCCATGAAAATTGGTAGCAATCCCGAGAATCCATATCTCTATTTTTTTTTAATTAGTAACAGGTGCGCGCATGTGTAAATAATATCGCGTGCGTGCATTTACGCACACGCACAATTAGACGTGGGCGTGCCTCTACCTAACATTTAGAGCATTTACTCATTAACGTTTATCTCATTTAATGACTAACGTTCTTCAAAAACGACTTCGTACTCACACATGTTCGAGTATTTTTACAATATATTCTTCACCACTACTTTCTTCTTAGGCCCATGGGCGCCATTATGAGGTCCCAGGATCCTTGCCTATGGCTAGTGGAGGGTAAGGGAGGCCTCCAACACTGACCATCATCACCATCATAATCATCATCATCATAATCATCATCATAATCATCATCATCATAGTCATCCTCATCATCATCATCATAGTCATCATCCTCATCATCATTGTTCCTCATCATCATCGTCGTCATCATCATCACCATCATTGTTCATCATCATTGTCATCATCATCATCATCTTTCATCATCATCATCGTTGTCATCATCATTGTCGTCGTCATCATCATCATCATCATCACCATAATTATTAATCATCATCGTCATCGTCATCATCATCATCCTCATCCTCATCCTCATCCTCATCATCATAGCCATCATCCTCCTCATCATCATTATCATCCTCATCCTCATCATCATTCCATTGAAAATGCTTGAAAATAAAACCATCATCTTTCATCATCATCATCACCACCATCATCATTCATCACCATCATCATCATCATCCTCCCCATCATCATTATCATAGTCACCATCCTCCTCCTCCTCCTCATCATCATCATTCCATTGAAAATGCTTGAAAATATAATCAAAGAAAAGATTCAATTAAACCTATCATCATCATCATCGTTGTTCCTTAGCATCATCATCATCATCATCACCGTCATTGTTCATCGTCATCGTCATCATTGTCATCCTCATCCTCATCCTCATCATCATCATAGTCATCATCCTCATCATCCTCATCATCATCATTGTCATCATCCTCATAATCCTCATCACCAACATTGTTCATCATTGTCATCATCATCATAATCCTCCTCCTCCTCCTCCTCCTCCTCCTCCTCACCATCATTGTTCATCATCGAGGTCGTCATCATCATCATCATCATCATCATAATCATCATACTCATCATCATCATTGTCATCCTCCTCCTCCTCATCACCATCATTGTTCATCATCATCATTCCATTGCAAATGCTTGGAAACAAAATCAAAGCAAAGTTTCAACTAAACCTATCATCATCATCATTGTTCCTCATCATCGTCGTCATCATCCTCATCATCCTCATCATCGTCGTCGTCATCATCATCATCATCATCATCATCACCATCATTGTCATCGTCATCATCATCATCATCATCATCCTCATCCTCGTCATCATCATAGTCATCATCCTCATCATTATCATTGTCATCATCCTCATAATCATCATCACCAACATTGTTCATCATCGTCATCATCATCATAATCATCCTCCTCCTCCTCCTCCTCCTCATCATCCTCATCCTCCTCCTCCTCATCATCACCATCATTGTTCATCATCGCCATCATCGTCGTCGTCGTCATCATCATCATCATAGTCATCATTATTGTCATCATCCTCCTCCTCATCACCATAATTGTTCATCATCATCATTCTATTGCAAATGCTTGGAAACAAAATCAAAGTAAAGTTTCAACTAAACCTATCATCATCATCATCATTGTTCCTCATCATCGTCGTCATCATCATCATCCTCATCCTCCTCCTCCTCCTCATCATCGTCAACATCATCACCATCATTGTTCATCATCATTGTCATTGCTATCATCATCATCATCATCATCCTCCTCCTCATCCTCATCATCATCATAGTCATCATCCTCATCATTGTCATCATCACCAACAATGTTCATCATTATCATCATCATCATTATCATCACCATCCTCATCATCACCATCCTCTTCCTCCTCCTCCTCCTCCTCCTCATCATAGTCATCATCCTCATCATCATCATAGTCATCATCATCCTCCTCATCATCATCATTCCATTGCAGATGCTTGAAAATAAAATCAAAGCAAAGTTTCAACTAAACCTATCATCATCATCATCATCATCATCATCATCATTGTTCATCATCATTGTCGTCATCATCATCTGTCGTGTCCCCAATTTTGGCCTAAGGAAAATAGACCAAGGTCACCTAAGAAGAATTTAGAAAATTATTAATGGTGACAAATAAGGAGAAGATAATTATTGGCTATGGGGAAGTAATAATTACCCAAGGCATGGTTTCTGCTGTTCTATAGTATTTTTCTATGGTATGGGAAAAAAGTAAATAATAGAACATGGTTTTCATTGGCCCATGGTATTTATCCATGGTATTGGAGACTCTTCAAGGATAAAAGGAGGCGAAGGAAAATGGGAAAGGGCGGGCTTGAATATTTGGAGATTTGTTCTTAAGACTGTCTAGGGGTTAGCCTAGAGTTTTCGTTTGGGGTTGGAAAACTCCATCCATCCATTTTGGTCTAGTTTCGGTGGTGTGGTGGACCCACCCTAGCTGGAAAAAGGGGGAGGATCCATTCAAGGTCTTCATTGGAGCTTCATCATCCGGGTTGGCATCACCTTTCAGGTTCTTGTTGAATGTATCTTGGTAGCTGATATCACAGCCATAGTTATTGTACTGTTTACTCCTTGTTAGTAAGAATAAAGTTACCAATATTATCTCGCCATTATGATGTGTTATGGAATGTGTCTAAAGTGTTTGATGAAATGTCTATGAGAATACATGTTGCTGGTAAAAGTTATAAATCAATGTAAAATTGATTAATGTTGGTAATTTCATAGATTTTGTGATCATCCCGGATCTGGGATATTACAGTGGTATTAGAGCTGGTTTTCCTGCCAGCCTGAGGGGAAATGCAGTGAGGAGCTATTCAATCAGAGTTTTCATGTGGTTTGTTTTTTTTGGGCAAGTTATCTTCAGTTGGTAGTATAGTCATTGGTTTGGGCAACCTTCATTGCTTGGGCTAAATCTTCGTGGGGAGCCAATTTATTTGTGGAAACCAAATGTCCTTGGGAAATTATTAAATTTCTTTTAGCAGCAGAACTTGCCGGTGTATGACAAATTCCTTAAGAAATCAAGTTTATTTGTTGGACAAAATTGTTAATGGAGTTGAGTACTGTAGGGTCGACTACATGGCTTAATGATTTGCTGTTTGCTATGGGGAAAACCTCAGGAGAAGAGGGTCACATTTTCGTTTAGTGCAGAATATCGGGACAAGGTTAACTTCATATTGAAGTTGGTTTCCAAATAGAGGACCCGATACCTCACTTGAACAAACCACGGAATAGGAGAAGAATCCGCGAGGGCATATCGAAGCCCGATTTTCCTGTTGCAGAAGCCATGAGGAGGCCATGCGGCATTTTTAAGGACCGGTTCTTTTTCTTGTGAAGGACTGCATCAGGCCTGATATCTTAGTCGAGATTCCCGTGAAGGCTGAGGAGAGGTCGCGTGGGTGTGGGAGCAGTCAGGAAGGGGGCACCACGTTTGTGAATATCGTAGCATCTGCAGAAGATCGATCCCTCTCATGTTGCAGATCACAAGCTGAGGGAGACGTAAGGAGAAACTCAAGTTGTTTTGGACTACGTGTTGTGGAGGAGGCCATAATGGGTGCAAGGCATTCAGGATGAAGTCGAATCCATGTGGAAAGGGTCGCATTCCATTGAAGGAAGAATACATTAGTGGGGGCCAATTGCGTTCAAGGAGAGGACGTGTTCCCTTGGTGTACTGATTTCCCTTAGCAAGAGGAGGAATTATCCAGAGCGGTGATATAAAGTAGAGATCCATTCTAAGTTGTAGCAATCCAATGTTCTAAGTAGCAATCCCACTCCAATTGGCAGAGATCTAAGTTGGTGACAATGATCCAGTAGATATGGCAGCGTTCCACCCTCTCTAGGAGCAATCCACCATTCTTTGGACATTGTTGAGTTATGAGACTTGGAGTAGGGTCAATTCCTCAATTGGAAAAGTCGTGAGGCTGCTCTCCAATTTATTTCTTTGTTGTCTCCAACAGAAGGTCATCTACAGTGAGCTGGAATCAAAGTTGTATCTTGTCATTTTGGGCAGCTACAGGAATATACAGGCACTGTGTATTAGATCTGAATATAGAATAAGATATACCCCAGAAAATTGGAGGAATACTTCCAGGCGTCATTCCAGTATATACCAGCTATAAAACTAGTCAAACATGATGACTTTTCATCATTAGAAATGGACAGTCTTCTCTATTAAAGCTACAGACTAAGGGGGTGGTGCTACAGTAAAAAGGGAGCCTGAATATTGCTCATATGTTGGACACACAATGTGTTGGGAGGACTTCCCCTTCCCTTGTTGGATAGCCTCTTCATCGTTGACGACTGTAGGAGTTTCGAGGCAGTCAAATCAAAGGTCACCTTACAGTGCAATATTTTCAAGCTTGACTGTTGTAACAGGTCATAAAATTATTTAAAATCAGACATCCTTTGCATTCTCTGTGGAAATAGTTTGCTCAAATCTCAGTCACATTACATCAGATTTGAAACTCAGCGAGTTAAAGCAGATTGGAAAACAAGTAATTTTCATAAGTCTTTCCAATTGTAAGAGCCATGTCTTATTCAGATTCAGAGTATGAGCAATATGATGAGGAGTATTCTTTCTATGCCACAGAGGAAAATGACCTTGAGCTGTATGATGGCAATGAACCCTCTTACGGTCTCTCTACCCAATTCACATTTAAAGATGACGATGGTTACTCTTGTGACCACTTGTACAATAATGAATATGCAGACAGAGGGACCACACCACCAAGGAAAGATCCCTTGAAAGAAATAGCATGGTGGAGGGAAACATGCAGAACCTTGCCCCAACAGTATCAAGCATATAGTGTTATGATGAATTCATACTCAGTAGTTCCTTTTGAATTTTTTGTGAATGCTTTGTTTGGGTATAAGCCCAAGAATGAAGATGTGGTGTTAGTAAATAAAGGTCTATGCCCTTCTTGCAAGAGACCTTGGAGAGAAAATCATATATGTTTGGAGGAGCGAAATGAGGAGACCACCACCAGTTCTGGGAAGGATAAGATCACAATCCTTACTGATGATGGTTATCAGCATAATGAATCCATCACTTGTTCTATTGGGAATCAACCAGAGGCATCTCTCACTGAGAACATGGATCAAATAGCATCTACTGATGGATGCTATAATGGAGAGGTACCTACTGATGGGTGCCATGGAGAGACATTTACTGTTGAATGTCCATTCCTATATGTTGGTGACATAAAGATTCCACTTGATGAGACTACTGCAAGTACAAGTTCCCACGAGTCTGAAAAAGATGAAGGTTTTGCAGTAGAGGAAGAAGACCTAGGCTCAATCTCACCATCACCACATGAGCTTCATGAGGTTGATCATGTATTAGAGGAAGAGAAGGCTTCTTTTCATAAGATTTCCCATTTTAAAGGGTCACTCAAGATGAATGACAAGAATATTCAAGAGGCTCTAGCCATTCTCCAAGTCACTAGCGCACTTGTGTCCCAATTGGCTTGGAGAGATGATTCCCTAGGGGCACAAACTTCCAATGGAGTCATAGAGAAGATCCAGAAGGCAACATCAACAACTAAAGGTAATATCATGTGTTTTCTTTTTGATAGAAGTCATTTGATTGAGCTTGCTGAAATATTACATGAAGCCTCCATAAGAGATAATGAAGAAATTTGCAAGCTCAAACACGAATTGAATTCCACCCAAGATTGTCTGAAGGATGCTCAAGAAGCACTTCAAGAATCTAAGATCCAAAATGAGCAACTTCTGGAGGAGTTGCAAAGTTCACGGTCTCCTTCCTATGTTTCTAATTATTGTATGGATGATAGCAGAGAGACTCCTCATGGTGTGGTGAACCATGAGATTGAAACTGATTTACAAATGTTTGAAGGGTTGAAAGATGAGCAAGCTGAATGGAAAATACTTGCCATGGATGAAGAAGAACACGAGTTGTCTCATAGTGCAAGTCTCACACTCGTGGAAGAGGCACATGATCCTATGCACATGGAGCCAGCCTTGAGGAGAGGTTTCCAATTTCTTGACTTAGAGGATGAGTTGGTGCATTACACTTCATCCTACACTGTTACTTCTTTCAATTTTCATCCCAGTGAAGTTTGGGTGAAGGGGTTTTTTCTGTTAGTGCCACATGAGGAGTATGAGACTCCCACCCTTCATGATGATCCTATGATATGTGCACCAATTCCTTTTGAGCAGCATTTACATCCATTTTTTTGTATCACGTCTACTCATTGGATGCACTTCCTTGAGCCACTTGGAGGCTCCTTCGTTGATTGATGGACGTTCTTCATCCATTGCTTGGATACGAGAACACATGATGAGACATCTCGATACATCTTATTCTTTCTTGCAGCATTATGAGACATGGGATCCTCACCTATGTTACTGGATTATATTTGATTGGTATCTTCATGATTGTGTGCTTTTAACACATGATGATTTTCTTGATGGGAGGTGCAAGCTCCTTGAGTGCTCTTGGATGGATGATCACTTCAGCCACATTGGGAGTGGCATATATTTGTATCATTTCACTATGTTTCATTATAATGTATCTATATTAGTGATTATGATGTATGGGAGAATGCATAGTAAAACTTGGGATCCTAGCACCCCTCCCCATGATGTATTATTTTGTACCACTCTATGTATTGATGGAATGCGCCAGTTATGGGATCCTGGCATTCCGCACTTGGTTGAAATAATTGGGAGGACATTGTACCCCTCCTACTTTTATGTACTATTTTGGGATACCTTGTGCATGGTAGAGATGCACAAGCATTTGGACTAGGGCATCCCACATTCTAATTTGTATGTACTCACACTATGTATTGATGGGGTGCGCAAGTGTTGGGACCCTGGCATCCCATATTTGTGGGACTTGTTCTTGATGATATTTTTCACTAGGAGAGTGAGAAAGCAGTGGGACCCAAGCATTGTTAATTATGGGAAGCTCACTGGGAACTCATTGTGGTTGGTTGGCTTGAGGAAACACACCTCATCTCTTCTCCATGGGTTCATCTTTGTAGCAGTTCGTTATGGTTTCCTACATGCTTTTGGACGGGCTTATGTTTTTCTTACAGGGTGTCATGATGACTTCCATGTGCCTCTAATGCATTTCATAGGAGAATATATATTGCACCTTGCAGTTCTGAGGATCATTTGGGATCTTGGTATCATTGGTACTTAGTCTTCACATTAAGTGCATGGTTGATGGTGGAAGATTGATGATGTGATGGTATGGTTTCTCATTCCTTGAGGACAAGCATATTTGGGAAGGGAGGACTGTCATGTCCCCAATTTTGGCCTAAGGAAAATAGACCAAGGTCACCTAAGAAGAATTTAGAAAATTATTAATGGTGACAAATAAGGAGAAGATAATTATTGGCTAAGGGGAAGTAATAATTACCTAAGGCATGGTTTCTGCTGTTCTATAGTATTTTTCTATGGTATGGGTAAAAAGTAAATAATAGAACATGGTTTTCATTGGCCCATGGTATTTATCCATGGTATTGGAGACTCTTCAAGGATAAAAGGAGGTGGAGGCAAAGGGGAAAGGGCGGGCTTGAATATTTGGAGATTTGTTCTTAAGACCGTCTAGGGGTTAGCCTAGAGTTTTCATTTGGGGTTGGAAAACTCCATCCATCCATTTTGGTCTAGTTTCGGTGGTGTGACAGACCCACCCTAGCTGGACAAAGGGGGAGGATTCATTCAGGGTCTTCATTGGAGCTTCATGATCTGGGTTGGCATCACCTTTCAGGTTCTTGTTGAATGTATCTTGGTAGCTGATATCACAGCCATAGTTATTGTACTGTTTACTCCTTGTTAGTAATAATAAAGGTACCAATATTATCTCGCCATTATGATGTGTTATGGAATGTGTCTAAAGTGTTTGATGAAATTTCTATGAGAATACATGTTGCTGGTAAAAGTTATAAATCAATGTAAAATTGATTAATGTTGGTAATTTCATAGATTTTGTGATCATCCCAGATTTGGGATATTACATCATCATCCTCATCCTCATGATCATCATCATTTTCATCATCATCATCATCATCATCATCATCATTGTTCATCATCATTGTCATCGTCATCATCATAATCATCCTCATGCTCATCCTCATCATCATCATAGTCATCATCCTCATCATCATCATTGTCATCATCCTCATAATCATCATCACCAACATTGTTCATAATTGTCATCATCATCATCATTATCCTCCTCCTCCTCCTCCTCCTCCTCATCATCACCATCATCATCATCATCATCATCCTCATCATCATCAACATAGTCATCATCCTCATCATCATCATTATCATCATCCTCCTCCTCCTCATCATCATTCGATTGCAAATGCTTGAAAATAAAATCAAAGCAAAGTTTCCACTAAACTTATCATCATCATTGTTCCTCATCATCGTGGTCATCATCATCATCATCGCCGTCATTGTCATCGTCATCCTCATCCTCATCCTTATCATCATCATCATAGTCATCATCCTCATCATCATCATTGAAATCATCCTTATCATCATCATCATCATCATCATCATTGTTCCTCATCATCATCAGCATCATCATCATCCTCATCCTCATCATCATCATCACCATCATTGTTCATCATCATAGCCATCATCATAGTCATCATCATCCTCATCATCGTCATCAACATCATCATTGCAATCATCATCATCATCATAATCACCGTCATCACAGTAATAGTCATCGTGATCATCATCCTCATCATTATCATCATCATCACCATCATAGTCATTGCGCCGAGAGGCACTCTACAACCAAGTATGGGGGAGATCTTGTAACGTGATGTAACGTTTGTAACATGTCCGCAAAAAATAATAGTGATAGTGAATATTCTGGGAGAAATCTTGTAACGTTTGTAACATGTCCACAAAAAGTAATAGTGATAGTGAATATTATGGGAGAAATCTTGTAATGTGATGTAACATTAGTAACCTTTGTAACATGTCGGCAAAAAAAAGAGTGATAGTGAATATTATGGGAGAGATGTTGTAACGTGATGTAACCTTTGTAACATGTCGGCAAAAAATAATAGTGATAGTGAATATTATTGGAAAGATATTGTAACACAAAATAAAAAATAATATCACTTTCATAATGTTATTTTTATTAATAAAAAATAAATTTTCTAATATGCCAAAATAAATGTCGGCCACAAAAACAATCTAATATGGAGGAGATGTTGTAATCTTCCTACCTAACAAAACAATAAAAAAGAAAAAAATTAATTATCCGTAAAAAAAATATGTGGGTCAAGAAAAAAACACAAAATTGAATTATCCGCAAAAAAATGTTGGCCTTGCACATGGTTTTAAAACCATGTGCAAGGCATTCTAAACAACCCATGGTTTTATTGTACATGGTTTAGGAGGCTTTGCACATGGTCTTTAAACCATGTGCAAGGCCTCCTAAACAACCCATGATTGTAAGGGCCTTGCATATGGTTTTAAAACCATGTGTGGGGAAATGATACAATGTTCGTTCCTAACAAAATAAAAAATATTATATGTGGGTCATAAATAATATTAAATATTAATAATAATAAAATTATATTTGGACCTTAAATAAAAATATGGGTCTTTTGGTTTGAATCAAATCAATGGATACATGAGAAGAGGTTTGCACCTCAAGATATTTGATCCATCTCGCCGCTTGATAGAGCCTACGATTTGGATCTACGCTGGTTATCATCATCCTCATCATCATCATCGTCGTCATCATCGTCATCATAATTATCGTCATCATAATCATCGTCATCATAGTCATAGTCATCATGATCCTCATCCTCCTCCTCCTCATCATCACCATCATTGTTCATCAACATCATTATCATCATCCTCATCTTCCTCCTCCTCCTCATCATCATCATAGTCATCATCCTCATCATCATCATTGTCATCATCCTCCTCCTCCTCATCATCATTCCATTCCAAATGCTTGAAAATACAATCAAAACAAAGTGTTTACTTAATAAATGCATGCATGCATCCTTAACGCGTGCGCACAAAGTAGCGCGATCATGCTTCTAGTGCGCGTGCGTTGTGTTTTAAACTACGTGCACGCATGATTTAAATTTAGAATCTTGGTGGGAACCTTTTTTCCAACCTACATGGTGGATGACTTGGCTGCTTTGGTTTTAGGTTTGGGTTGCCAAACCAAGTGGTTTGGACCATCTTATGACATAAAACTTGTTTTGTACCACTTCTCCTGTTTCGTGCATGATTTTTTATATGCCACGCTTGTCCACTACTAATGAAAATTCACACACTCGTGTAACTCTATCTATAGATTCTGAATATGTAATTTTTATTTAAACCTATTATCTTTTTCTATTTTAATTTAATTTTAAATGGACTAATGTCAATCTAACACAAAAGTTAGGCTATTTGCTTCGGCTATAACTTGTGATTGGCTCACCTATTTAGAAAACGGAAAGGAACCCGCACAATAAGACACAAAGATCTACATCCTAAAAAAAAATATTGTTCATTGACTATGTTAAGACCAAGATATGGTGGACCAACGCTCGACCTTGTCATTTTAGGGCGTCACTGACTTCCTTAATTTGAAAAAAAAATTATAACATAAATAAATATGGAAAAATAACAATGCACTAGACACACATGTTATCTACAACTATATATAATTTTTTTTCACAAAATTACACCTTTTGCATACCAAACGAGTGGACCAACGCAAACATATTCATTATTTTTTGGGAAAAAAATAACATACCAACCTTAGAAGAACCTCATTTTTTGGGATTTATACTTGGTTTCCATAAATAAAAGTTATATATTCCGAAAGGTAATCCAATTGTCCATGTTTCATATTCTTACGCCATATTCCAAAAAGTTGTGTAGGTACCTCTAATATTTCTTTCTGACATTCAGATTTCTGTTTTTCCAGAATTCCATTGCAACGAACGTGTCATAAGTGACCAACATTAGCTTGCACCAGCCCTTCAATGATGTCTCCTACATAGATTACATAAATCATGCATGAGGAGGTAGCTAAGCTAGCCATAGAAATGCTCAACTGGGAGTGGTGATGGAAGAAATCGATTTTGAATAGAGTGGCAACTACGTAGAGTGTTAGTGGACGCCTCGTACAACTTACATTAATGTAGAGTGTTAGTTGAACTGTTTTGTTAGTTTCTAATTAAGGTATCCCATGGGCGTTCCTCCATTAGTAGACATTCTTTAGGAGCCTTCCCTCAACGCTCTTGACTTGAGCTTGGATCCTCTCTCTTCTCTTATGCGTTTCCTTCTTAATTGTATCCCGTTTCCTCAAATCTTATCACGGGTAAACTAAGCAACACCCAAATCATGGCAAGCCACCCTTTACATCCATGGTTGTGATCTATAGGTTTCCAGTGCAGTATAGTTGGTTCAATGTTGTTCAAAAATATTTCCAGTGATGATGGAGGTTGAGAACGTGATGGATGGTTTCAAGTATGATTCGTGTTTCCAATCGACTGATCCATTTGTTTTTTCAGCATCTTCATGGCCTATGTTAATTCTGTGGTTATCAAATACAAAGGAGATTGTATGAAATAAAGGATATTGCAGAGGAATATGCTTACTAGAGGGATATTGGAGCAGAAGAGGGATATTGTAGAGGAATATGCTTACTAGAGCATAAAGGAAGCATGGGTGGTAAGAATATTCGGGACATCATTTGGAGCAATATATGGGACATCATTCAGAGAAATGTTTGGGATAACATCTACATCAATCTCAAGAGTTGCAACAGAAATTAAATCAAGGAAGGTTGAAGAAGGTAACCAGTAGCTTGAAGATAAAAGTATAGAGTTAGAGCAAAGAAAAGATCTCAAGCAATTTGATAAAGTTGAGACAAGCAAAATTAAATCTGAAGGATTTGAGGATGACAACAGTAAATCTTTTGTGGAGAAGTGGAAAAGACACTTTGATGTTTTAAATATATCTTGGAAGATATGTAGTAGTAAAGAATGGAGAGAGGATATTTATACCCTTGTGAGTGAAGGAAGAAGGAATTTGCAAGGTGAAAATGACAATAGTTATTTTCAATAGGAAGCAGTATCCAGAACAGTGTCTAGTGAAATACCCAGAGCAATATTTGGGGCAGTCTTTGAAGTAGTTCTGAAAGTAAAAATAAAGATTAGGTTAAGAAAAGTTAAAGAAAATGTTCAGAAAATTAGAGATGCAGCAGAGTGCAATGGTATAGTGAAGAAAACAAGAGTTGTTTGTAGTAGAGAACTAAATTGGAGGATGTCATAGATGAACTGTGGCAATTGTAGAAAATTCCCAAGTAAATATATAGCAGGATAAAGCAGGTAGACGACTATAAAGTTGAATGGAGAGTGAAGAATGATGAAGGTAAAGACACTGGGGTACTACATCACAAGGTTTGGAAGCTTGGAAGGTTACAACTAAAGAACAATGAAGATAATGAAGCTTATGGACAACATCAGACAAAAGTTTGTGATCCAGGAAGACAAAAGCTGGAGATGCATGGCTAGGAGGTCGTGATTCTTTTCTACTTTGGGAGTCTGATGCAAGAGCATTAGCTCTTAAGCCCAACTACTGAATTTATGATCAAACCTAAGCTCTAGGCATTTGTCCAAGGAGGGTTCAGTTGTAAATACATTGAAAAATTTCATGTAAAGTATTTTATTTTCCTAGCAAGTCTAGATAGGACAAAAGACCTAATATGATAGGTGTCAGTAAAGGATGAGTTATAGTTTGTTAGCAACGGTAGAGATGATGGCAGATCATGACTCCTTGCGTGGAGATCATACCGCGTGTTTTTTGTTTTCGATAGGGACGTTTCATCATGCTTGGTAGTTGTTTTTTTTAGGTTACAGGACCACTTGGTGGAGGTAACAGTTTAGGTTAAATATGCATATTAGAGGAGCAGAGGGGGTTCTGGTCTTCAGCATTAGGTTCATAGTTTGCAGAGAGACAGACAGACCTGTGTATGGTTCCGTTTGTAAATATTTTTAAGAGACCGAAGAAGAGGACCAAGCTGTGTGTGTGTGTATTTTTTCTATTGCTTAATAGAAAGATTAACTGTGTTTTTGTAGTGTTGTTAGCCTATATGCATGTGTTTTTCTGAACTATGTGTTCTTACAGAGCCGACTTTGGCGTTTTCTAAACATCTTTGTATTTATGTGAAGTTGTTGATTCAAGTGTTAGATTGTTGATTGAGTAGTTGAAATAGGCCGCAGATGCATGCATATGAGTGTTAGGTTAATGAATCATGAAGATTGCAGGTTGGATTGATCGATAATATGATCAATCGACGCAACTGTAGATTTTTTTCCTTAACAAGTTTTTGTAGATAATGAACGATGGATATTGAGTCTACAGATGAAGATATGATGGCCCAGGAGAGATCTGCAATAGAAGTTGCGAGGACAATAATGGATCCACAAAGATCTATGAGATCCACACCAAAAATAGATCGGTGATCGGGGAGAGGGCCACAAAGATCTGACGGTTAGAAGAATTGTGGAGGAAAAGTTGCGGAGGCACAATTTTAGAAAGTTGGTTGTGCATCCCACATCCCCCATCCCACAACCCACTTTTGGAAAAGATGTTGCGGAAGGGAAGTTGCAGGGGAGAAACTTTGAGACGTTGATTGGGCATCCTGCATCCTGCAGCCCGCATGTGGAAAGCCCATTCCGGAGATGAAATTGTGGACAACCCTGTGCGGAGACAGAAGTGCGGGAAGGTGATTTATAGCGCAGAATTTGGAAGTCCTGCTAATTGTAGGAGCCACCGGATCCTGGAGGTGTTGGTTGGGTTGGTTGTGGTCGATCCCGCCTGCATCAGATTCTCACTAGTTATGTCTACTATCAATCCGTAAAGACTAGGCTAGTGAGGAAAGAATCCAACCAAAGAATTCAACTAATTATAAGTTGTTGGTATGTTTTCCTTATGTTACTATCTTTGGATTGATAGGAGAAAGTACAATATACCTCCCTGCTTGTGTATCCTCACTCACAACGAGAAAGTATGCGCAAGAAGGATCAACTAAAATGTTTAGTTGGTGGGTTTAAGCACATTTATTAAATTAGTTATTGATAAAAATGTAGTCTCTCTACATGTTTTTAGTGAGACCTTGTTGGTGGAAAATTGGATGAATGGTGAATAAAATATAAATGTAGACTCACTCTAGCACTTAGCTTCTCATCTAAAAGATATTACATGTCTTTTCTTATAGATATCGTTTTGACATATTTTTAGGGAATTGAATGTTGAGGTTGATTTATTGTTTAAAGAATAACTTACCCTACCAGCTAATAGATTTGTGCTATTGGAATATAGGGACAATACTATTTTGGGACATAATTCCACACTAAATCTTCAGTAACTTATAGTTATTATAAGAACACGACACTAGTAAATTTATTAGAGTTACCTCAATTTTTACTTGTTTTTTTTTTCAAAAGGTGGTTTTTAACGAGATTTATGAGATATTTTAGTCTAAGGAATTTGATATTAAGATATATGACTTCTATTTATCCAATTGTAGTTATAGTTTATATTCAAAGATCAATAGAGTATGACTTTTGAACAATTGGAGGATCCTAAGATCATCTTTCTTTTCTAACTATTTGGATTGTAAATACCTCTACTTATTGTAAAGGGATATAGAATTTATGGCATGCATTTTTAATTTTCGATATGAATAAATTTATTGTACAAATTCTTTAATAGTAGATATATGTATATAGATAAATAGTAATTGAGAATAAAATAAAATTATGATTAAAATTTTTTATAGGAGGAAATCTCATGCTAACACTAACCCTAAAATTATGTAGTTGTTATAATAGAATAAACAAGTCAACAACCTTAACTAGCCCACATATAACACACACCAAACAATTCACAAATAACAATGGTTATGTATCTTATATTATGCTACAATATCACATAGAATATCATCTCTTTAGTACATAAAATAAGGGACAAATAGTTGTGAAAGGTTTACACAACTTATATCTTGTGAAATTCTAATGAAACCCATGTTTACATAGTGGGAAGATAAGCTAAAGATAAACCAATTTACTTTGCATTGGGAATGAAAGAGATTCATTCGAGAAAGTTACTTTGTTGGAAATCTAGTGGGAATCCTATCATGATAAATTGCACATAAAAATCTCTTGTCGTCACCTTTGCTAACTAGTGTTTTAGAAATAATAATCAGTTGTGAATAATAAACAAAGAAGCAACTGGTGAATGAGTTAGATTTAGATGGCTATAAATAAATAACTTTTTCAACAAAAGATTATGATTATAATTATGTGTTCATTTTTGAATTGTATAGAAAAAAATGAAAAATGAATTTCTCTTTTTTAAACAACTATTTAGTATTCATATATTTGAAAGTAAAAAAATTTTAAAATAATCAAAATGATGAAAATAATTTTGTGATATACAACTCATTATAAACTAATCCTAAGTATGGGAAACTAACTTCTTGCTAAAACCTTATGCTAAACCTAATATTTTACACATTGTTATAAATAAAAACTCTCAACAAGAAGATAAACATACAACCATAAGAATAGATTAAAATGAAAAGGAATAATGATATCAAAATGTTAGAGAATCTTAAATTTGTTAATGACCGATTAACCTTATCTAACATGTGAACAATGTGATAATATATGAGACTTACTGGTGTAGCAAAATAACTTCAAGTATAAAGTCAACATTTGTTTGTAATAACAAATGTACCTAAGGCGCTCCATCTACTTTGTTTCACATATTCGAAAGTTTTAATTATTAATTATTTAAAAGTGCTCATTATTGAAACTCTTAGAATGCATTATACAATATGTTACATTATCAATAAAAATTATTAAAATATTAAAACAAACTCAAACTAACTACATGAATAAACTTAGTAATTCTTTCTATAAAAATGTATAAAGGAGATCCCTTCTTAATTTCAATATTCCTTCTTACCATTTACTCAAATCTAATCCAGTGATTTCTTTATTGCGCTGAGAGGAGCTCTACAACCCAGTATGGGGGAGATCTTGTAACGTGATGTAACGTTTGTAACATGTCCTCAAAAAATAATAGTGATAGTGATCTTGTAACATGATGTAACCTTTGTAACATGTCAACAAAAAATAATAGTGATAGTGAATATTATTGGAGAGATTTTGTAACACAAAATAAAAAATAATATCACTTTAGTAATGTTATTTTTATTAATAAAAAATAAATTTTCTAATAAGCCAAAATAAATGTCGGCCACAAAAACAATCTAATATGGAGGAGATGTTGTAATCTTCCTACCTAACAAAACAATAAAAAAGTAAAAATTTAATTATCCATAAAAAAAAATATGTGGGTCAAGAAAAAAACACAAAATTGAATTATCAGCAAAAAAATGTTGGCCTTGCACATGGTTTTAAAACCATGTGCAAGGCATTCTAAACAACCTATGGTTTTATTGTACATGGTTTAGGAGGCTTTGCACATGGTTTTTAAATCATGTGCAAGGCCTCCAAAAAAACCATGTGCAAGGTCTCCTAAATAACCCATGGTTTTATTGTACATGGTTTATGAGGGCCTTGCAAATGGTTTTAAGACCATGTGCAAGGCCTCCTAAACAATCCATGATTGTAGGAGGGCCTTGCATATGGTTTTAAAACCATGTGTGGGGAAATGATGCAATGGTCGGTCCTAAAAAAATAAAAAATATTATATGTGGGTCATAAATAATATTAAATATTAATAATAATAAAATTATATTTGGAGCTTAAATAAAAAGATGTGTCTTTTGATTTGAATCAAATCAATGGATACCTAAGAAGAGGTTTGCACCTCGAGAGACGGTGATAAAAAATCATATATATTAAAATGATGAACATTCACAAAAGTCTAATACAATATAAAGTGATTTCGGGTGAATCCACGGACCTGGGTAACACTTTTTGGCAAGCGCATTTCGGCAAAAACCAAAAAACGTACCTCGGTCGAGGGTTTAACAAGCCCTCGACCGA
>LPNX010733833.1:2169-57188 GCA_001517045.1 Pseudotsuga menziesii
TTGATCTACAGTGGTCTTTATGGGTAATTAATCAAGAATACATCCTTTAAAACTTATTAAAATTTACAAGACTCCAGTGTGTATGCTCTGCACTTGGCTGCGGTTCATTCGATCAGTCAAGCTGTATCAAAAGCACTTACAGCTTGGAGTCCCCCTTAAGCCTAATTTAAGCAACTCATACTCCATTTTTAACTTAAAACATACCAAGATGCAATCGCAAAACATTTATTCCAGACACATGCAAGCACACTGATCTTTTTTGACTCCATTTTTAAGGCACTGGTCTTTTCTGCTTCATATATATATTATGTATCAACTTTGTGCTTTCGTGTGTATCTTCATATCTTGTCATCTTGATTGATTATAGTTAAAATATTCAAACTCCTAAATAACTGATCCGTTACAACATCATTACACTAAGAAATGATCCTTAGTAACTTAATAGGGTCTACCCCCCTTGGCTTCGTTAGGAGTTGAGCCTAAACGGAGGAGTCAAGAACAAGGTGACAGCCTTGACTCGAGACTTGCCCCCAAGGACACACCGAGTGGCTTGAAGATTTTTGCCACGTGATCCAGGTGTGTGAAAAGGAGGCAACAAGGATCATGATCTCCATGAAGGCTGAATATATATACTGGATCAAGATCTCCATAATGGCTGGAAATATCTGACATATACTGGAATCAAGTCACGAGAGCTGAAATCTCATGAACACTAGCATGATCAAGGAGGTAGCATATATGAGATGCCACCAGTATGGAAGGTCTTATACACAAACTGCTACGAGTACATGTCCTACTATGTGAATAGAGGTGTGAAGGTCGAACATAGTAGTCCATCGTCTGATTACCGGTCATTGATGTATACTGTTAACAGACGCGAGATCACCCATCGATAATGAAAATGGGATTCAAGGTACTAGAGTGCAAACTAACAAGTGTGAATAAATGTGTTGAGGTCGAACACTTGAGAGAATCCATCGATCAGGGGACATTGATGTATTCTCAAAAAACTGTCGATGGTGAGAGAACCTGCCACTGATGACTGCAAGTCTCAAGGCACTCAAAAATGACTCTAGATTCCTATCCCAGAATAAATGATCTGAAGTCGATGGGTTGAAATCCGCTGGAAGGAGGGCATTAAGGCATCCCCCATCATCCAACATGAGGTACTCAACAAAGCTGTATAATGTGTAAGGACTCGATCATAATGTGCACGAACCAGTAACTGTACCAGGAATGGTCGACATGCAAAGTCAAGATAATTGAGGAACGGCCGACTCAGGTTTCAACTTCGTTTGAACAAGAGAATAAAGGAGAATGGTGACTGAATGTAGGTAGCATAAACTTGATATAAAAAACTGGGACATCTCTGTGACATAGGAGGCATTGACAGAGGCTCCATAGGGACTAGAAGCTTAACCAGTCGGTGGAGATAAACTTAGAGAAACGAGTACAGCTCCTAAAGTCAAAATATTAGCCCAACCAACGGATGTGATATACAATGCTCTTTTCTAAGGTGACATGACTCGATTGCTACCAAAGATAACATCTTTTCTTGTCTGGATTTTTGGTTTTTTAATTTTTTTGGACTTTTTCAAATATTTTGAAAATCTTGAAAAAGAATAAAAGTGCTTTATAGTTACAGACTAGGAGGAGACGAGTGTCAAGGGACAAACAAACTAGTTCCAAGTAGTGGAACATACCTATGCTCAATGCAAGGATACACATGTAGGATAACAACACTCAGGGTAAAGTCCCCTCCTGGTAAAAATAGGGAATCAAGCTGCAAAGGATATACAAAATGGCTCTGCGTGGCTAGACATGAGACAAGATCGGGCTATATGGCTGATACTCAAAGTAAGAGAAGCCAGCAAAAGGATCAATGAGGTAGGAAAATATCATGATAATGCAATTACAACTTGACATAAGGGAGTCCTGAGGAAACAGGCCAATAAAAATATCAAGAGGAGTATGAAGCTCTTGCGAAATGACATGGCGATACTATAAAACGGACTCCCACACCCTACAGAACAAACTGTCAGCATGGGCACCAAATGCAAACAAGGAGATAACTAGGGCACCCATATAAGGTCAAACTCTACCATTCACATCATGTCACTTCTAAAACAACAAGAAGGTTTCGTGACAGGATAGAATGGGTTCGTACCTAAGGTTATAATGAAATGGTCATAAGGTCATGCAAAATGCAAATGGAGGTGAAATCTAACCTATATTCCAGTTTAAACATCATACCTGAAATCAGCATGAACGATTCAAAATAAAGGTCGAAACGGCACTCAAAACGGTCTCCTACATCATCATATTAGTAAAAAACGGTCCAAAAGGGTCAGAAACAGTTCAAAACTATAGAAAGGGGGTAAAAAATTTCAAAAATTTGAAATTTTTTCTATAAATAGTAAAAAATCCAAAACATTACATCACATTTGAAATTTTTACCCAGTTGAGCTCAGAACTTCAAACGCGAATTCCGACAGTTTCGTCCGGCGAAATCCGACACCTTTTTTTCTAGGTAACTTCCCATGCCTTGCTATTCCATTTACATGTAAATTTTTTTAATTTTCATGGTAAAAATCAATTTCTATTCCATTCTAAGATAGTCACTTCGGCCCATGCGAAAATCGGGGATTTTTCCGCGTATAGGGATGGCTATACGCGGAAAAAGGGCGCAAAGTCGCGTACATACGCGGTTGTTTTGCAAACAGTCATGTATGTGGCCGTGTTTAAGGTTTTTTAAGACAAATAATGACCAAAAAGTAATGTAAATGTGTAGGATGGTTCTAGAATGGAGGGAGAGAGAACACGAGGATGTAGAAGAAGCTGTATGAGGCGATCTAATGACTCAACAAGCTCTTTGTGCATGTGGGATATACAAGTTTTAGTGTCTTGGGGGCTTAAGGGCCAAACCAATACTCCTACAGATGCTAGTAGACTATTGGGATCCTGACTCAGAGTATTTCCATATCGACGGGATGTCCCTCATTATAGAGGTGGAGGACATATACTTCATTACAGGATTGTCCCGATGGGGAGAAGTGGTGAACCTACGTTCTCGTGGGCCTGGAGGTGGCCTCACCATTGATGAGTATATTGTTGTATACTATTATCCGAATATGAAGAAGGTTGGGAGTCAAATCCCAACAAACTCCATACAGGTACTAGGCCTAAAGGCCATACTACTGACACTCGGCAGGATAGCAGGGCTAGCCTCACTCCACCAGGCCTTGCGGCCCTTGATGTTGTATGCAGTGGAGTGCATGAGACCCATAGTTTATGATTGGAGTACTATGCTATTGAGTAACATGAAGCAATAACTTAGTGACTGCAAGATGGGAAGGGTACAAAACTTCGGTTAAAGGCAGTATACTGAGCACGTTCTTCGTCGAGCATGTTCCGGGACTCATCCCTAGAGTTGACGTTCCTCCTCACGGGGTTCGAGATTCGGCCCCATGAAGTTGGGCATATGCGATGCACAGACTGGGTAGAGGTAGGGTGTTTAACCCCTAGACAGCTTATTTCTTTCCATGGTAGCGGCAGCAGATAGTTCCCATCGATGATTACCCCTATGCGGGGATAGATTTTCGAGGAGATCCCGACATGTTCCTACCACCAGGATTAGCATACCCTTGACATTGGTAACGAATCCCAACCCTCTTTTTAATTTTTTTGAATTATTTAATTTTTTTTTGTTTTTTGATATATGGAATCAAAAGACATGTTTTTGCATGATGAAACATAGTGACAGTCTTTCATATGTATGCAGATGTAGGACCATGGTGGACGAGGGGACGAGGAAATGACATTATGTATGACAGTCTTTCCCTCATCATAGACGGAGGGGATGAGGAAATGACATTATGGGTGTGGATGCATAGCGGACACTCCAAAGCATCCACACAACTTTGTGTGGCTGACACATAGGGTACCCATGGCGCAAGTCGAGGACTTGCCTCAGGCCATGCAGCGTCAGGTGGTGGGTGTACCACGAGCATGGGTGTGGTTGTTTCAATGGCTAGCTAGAGCTATGGTGACTTTCCATGATTAGAACCCCCCTCCTCTTCTCCAGGCTTAGATACCTAGGAGTGACACATTTTTGTACTAATGTGTATTATATTTTGGTGGTTCGGAAGCCCCATTTTTGTATTATGACACTTATGTATTATGACGTCACATTTTGGATGTTTAATGAAAAACTTTTATGATGATCCATTTTTTTATTTACATGTGTAAAAATGTATGTTTGTGATGAGCTTAAGGTCTGTGAAACAAATTCCAATCTAACACATAGTTAGCATATGAATCAACAACTTGATTATAAATTCTTGGAACATATATGTATGTTATGTTGTCAAATTTTTGTTCTAACAATATCACACGTAAGAATATTCGTAATAATGTTGGATCCCTAACATGATATAAGCCATTCAGTTGTGACACTATTAACTACGATTCAAGACGTACCTCAAGAGAGAGAACACCATGTGAAATGGCATCCCGTAGAAGCTCGATAACGACACTATACTCAGCAACATTGTTTGAAGAGGGCCATAAACATACGCCTCTTGAAGACAATACCTGACCCATAGGAGTATAAATAACCCAAGCAGCAAAGGCTGAGTGTTGATTGTGACAGCTAGCACCATCAGCGAATCCTATATAGATGGAAGACTCCATTGACATCTACCATAAGAAATGAAAGCTAATCAACAAACCCGATCACCATAATAAAAACCTAACTATGCAAAATACTGTACAATAATAAACAATAATCATCCTTGGTTGAGGATCATGCATAGTACTTTTTAAGATAGAGCCCATTTCTAGGCTCTGCCAAGGCTATCCCCTCATAATCTACTAGCTCATAGGAACCTTTCTCTAACACACTTTTGACAACGTAAGGACCATGCCACATGGGGTTGAACTTTCCTGCCCCGAAGGGTTATTTAGCTTGATCCCACAAAAGGACCAAATCTCCTTCACTAAACTTCCTCAGATGGACATATTTATCATACTGGACCTTAACACGATGCTTATTTACTTCTAGAGCCACTAAGGCATCTCAGCGCTGCTCATCAAGCTGCTCTAAGTGGACCAAACATTCCTCCAATGGGGAAGTGTCTGATAAAGCTCTATGGATAGCTTCAATGAACAGATTTCACATTAAATCAGCAAGACAGACTCCACTCCATGTACAAGCTGATATGGAGAAAAATCAGTGGCAGTCTTAACTGCGGTTCTATAAGCCCACAAATTAGGATATAACATGATATGCCAGTTGGTCTTGCTTTGTGTGATGGTTCATTGGAGAATGGACTTAAGTGATTTGTTCACTGCTTCAACGTGTCCATTCTCTTGAGGGTAATAAGAAGAGGAATGCTCCTACTTATACCCTAAATTTGAGGCCAACTCTTCCATCATTTGATTCTGAAAGTGCCTACCATGGTCAATCAGAAGCTCCTTCAGAATACCAAACCAAGTAATGATCTGGTTGAATACGAACTGCATGGATGTCTCATCATCGGATTTAACCGTGGGCATAGCCTCAGCCCATTTCGTGAAATAGTCAACAGCCACTATAATATGATGATGCCCCCCCAGCTAAATCTGGGTTGCAATCCATGAAGTCAAGCCCCCACTTAGTGAAGGGACCAGCGGTGATAATCAGATGTAACGGGGCAGGATGCGAGCGCATATTACATGCAAACACCTGGAAAGGGTGGCACTTCTTGACCGCATTGACACAATATTTAAAGATCTACGGCTAGAAATAACCCACTCTCAATATTTTTTGGGCTGTAGAAAGCCCAGATAAATGACCGCCACATGCCCCTCCATGGCAATCATTCAACACAAGCTCATCCTCCTCATGAGTTAAACAACGATGTAAAATGGAATCTACCCCATGGCGGTACAATGTGTTATCCACTATAAGGTAGTTCTTCAATACGTGACATAACCATCATCGTTCATCCCATGAGAGGTGAGTAGGGACCTTCAATGTTTGTAAATATATGATGATATCCCCGTACCATGGATCCAAAGTTGAGATCAGGAAAATGTGCTCATCGACAAACATATCTTCACAAACTTCTTCCTCCTTCTCGCTTGGGAAATTAGATATAAGCTTTGCAAAAATCAACAAATTTTTTTATTTTTCTGAAACAAAATCGATATCAAATTCTTGCAAGATGACAATCCACTTATTATACTTTCCCCCGATCATCCTTCTAGTGAGGATGAACTGAAATGGATTGACATGGGCTACCACCAAGGTTTGCCGAAGGAGAATGTAGTGCCTCAATATTTGAACCGCATGAATGGTAGCTAAGGCAAGTTTCTCCACATGGGAATAATGGATCTTCGCATCTACAAGGTTTCGGCTCAAATAATATATGACATGCTCATGGAGCTCCTCATCCTCTTGAACCAAAACCATACCAATCGTCTCCATGGACGCGGACACACAAAGCAAAAATTCACGGCTATAGTTGGGTGGACTAATCACGGGGGATAATGCTAAGGCTCATTTAAGTGCATCAAAGGACTCCTGGGCTCGTTCATCCCAGCAAAAGGTAGTGTCCTTCTTCAAAATATGCATAAATACTTTAGTCAAATTGGAAAAATTAACCACGAATCTCCGCAAGAAATTTTCCATGCCTTGCAAACATTGAAGATGTCTAATGTTTCTCAGGGGAGACAATTGAAGTATTGCCTCAACCTTTAAGGGATCGACTCTTATACCCTCCTTGGAGATAATGAACCCTAACAAGTGACCAGAATTCATGCAAAAGATGCATTTATGAGGATTTAACCTAACCAAATAATGGCGGCATCTTTCGAACACTAATCTCAAATGGTAGGAATGACACATCCTCTGACGAGAATGAGAAACAAGGTCATCCACAAAGAATTCAATAATCGATTTGAGATAATGGAAAATCAAGGTCATAGCCCACTGAAATGTGGCTCCGCTGTTTTTAAGGCCGAAGGGCATCTTCCGATATGCAAAGGTACCCTAAGGACAAATGAAGGAATTTTTATGTTGGTCCTTGGGTTTGATATGGATCTGATTGTATTCGAAAAAGCTATCCACAAAGGAAAATACCTCGCTTCCCGCACACTCATCCAAGATTTGATCAATAAATGGTGTGGGAAAATTATCCTTAGGATAGGCACGATTCAAGTCACGGAAATCAGTGCATATATGGATCGCTCCCTGCTTCTTATCAACCGGAACAAGGTTTGAAACCCACTCCGTCAAGGGAACGAGATAGATAAAACCAACATTTAACAATTTTTCTATCTCAGCTTTAATCGCGGGTGCTTTTCTAGGATTCACCGCACGCAAGCGTTGTCGAACAGGATTAGCATTGGGATAAGTTTTAATTTCATGTTCAACAATGCGAGGGTAGATACCTGGCATTTCCTCGTATGCCCAAGAAAATATATCATGAAACTCTTTGAACGGCTCAATATACTCCTGAATCTCAGCATGGGAACATTCTGCCCCAATATAGACATTCTCAATCTTGCCAGGATCGTGAGAAATATTAATAGGGATGGTAGGAGATATATTTGCCATGTTTCCATCAGCCATTAGACTAGAAGAGCTCAATGGAACCACGGGACTACCAATTCTCTCACTAAGAATCTCCCTAAAGTCTTCACACTCCAAATGGTCAAGCTCAGGAATAAAATAAGATCTATGATGTAACTCTTCCCAAGGTGGCTCAACCCTAGACATGGCCTCAATAATAGCTTCATCTAATGGAAAAACACTATCAAGGCAATCATGTGCGTGAGAAGACTCAACTGCCCATGCATGTAGCACATATGGGTCCTCCTCCATCTGCGAAGAGGAAGGACTAGGATCTGCAACACATTCAAGATTCGCTTGATATGCTATCATTTCTACAGGCAACGACACGTTCGCTTCGATAGGCTTACTCAAAGGACTTAGTGTAGAAAGGATCCAAGGATCTTCCATATGGGTAGTGTGAAAAGACACTGAACTCAATGAAGACTAAGCCCCACCAGAACTATACCCAATCATAAGAACGGGTACAGGACAACCAAATTTTCCCGTAAGGGATGGATACATGCCAACACCCACACTCCCAGTTGTTGGCTGAGAATGATCGATAATGGGGATAGAAGCTCCCGATGATGCAGTGACACTCGTATTTTTGAATAATGTCTGATCAATCATAAAAATATTCCCAGTGAATGGAAAGCATACAACTCGAAATAGAGAAGAAGCTACGGCCTGCATACTATACATCCAATTCCTACCCAGTAATAGATTGTAATCAAGGGGTGCATCAACCACCTCGACCTCGATTGCGATAGTCTTCCCTACCAAACGGACCTTAAGAGAAGGAATAATTCCATGCAGCTGAAAATATCTACCATCAAAATCAGTCAACATGGTAGCAGATTTAGACAACTCAGGGGAACCCAAACCCTTCCAACACGACAAAGACATCACGGAAGCAACAGCACCTTCATTAATCATAGTGCGTTTAACAGTCATGTTAAGACATTCTACATGAATCAAGAGAGACACGTAGTAAGGAAAGCAAGGCTGTAGTCCCGCGGTTTTAAATTTGATGATGGAAGAAGAGTTATCATCATTAACACCAAGAGCATAAAGCAAAGCCTTCCTTTGTGAAGGATAACTCTGAAGTACTTCAAGTGCAGACATCGCACAAGGAGTGTGGCCCAAATCCTTGACAACTGAATAGTTCTGGGTGGCTCAGGCATTAGGATTGTGTCCTGAATTCTTTAGGACTACCTTAGGAATGTGAGGTGTGACTTCAGGTTTATCCACATTGTTTTCAATATGCAAAGGACTCCCGGGTGGAGCAGGTTCCTTTCCAAGGTCTGGTTGTGACGAACCATAGTCCTTCGCACAAGTCACAACCTTAGTAGCACGCACCATGTTGATGCAACCATGACCACTACTGGCTTTTGGTGGATCTTGATCTCCACCAGACTGATCATGGGTCCTCGAGTTCATTTTTTGATTATGGGGTAAAGGGTTGGTCAGCACAGCTGGGCCTTGTGCTATGAACCTCGAGCCATCTTCCATACGAGGACACAAGTGAGTGAGGTAGTCATCCTTACACAACTTGCAAGGAAACTTAACCTTACGTTTAGACTACTTGTCCCCCCCAGCATTGCAGGCATTCTTGTCATTAAAATTGGCATTTTCATTTCTATTCCCAACCTTACGATTGTTCTTACCCTTTTTCTTATTCCTTCCGGGTTGCTGGTTACCCTTCTGGTCCGACGATTGTACCGAAATCACATTCACCATTTGGGTGGGTTGACATGAAGCCATGGCTTGTCTCGAGGCAGACTGGTTGATAGACAATTGACTCATATGTTGCACAACCGAATCCACAGGTTTGGTACTCATACAACCAACAATGCCATCGGCATGTTGTCCAGGTTTGACCTTAGGGTCGAAACTAAAACGCGGAGCATTAGGAATGATCTCATATAACAATCTGGATTGAGCATAAATCAAATCCAATTCCTGTGCCCTAAAAATGGCTTGTTCCTCGTTCTGAACTCCAGACATAGAAACATCCTTCGCTATATAAGGCAGTAACGATTTAAGGAACCACTTGAGGAGAAACTTTGGTGGTATGAAAACTTTAATCAATCTCTTCCGTCTACGCCACTCTTGGATATGGTTCGAGATACGCATGGCTTTGTCTTGCCAAAATGTCGACAAGATTTCTATACCAACATCGTAATGCACTAGTAGTTGGAAGTGATTGAGAAAAGTCGTCGCTAGGTCATCGAACAAAACGAATGCTCCCCTAGGTATCTCTATGTACCATTTCACTGCAGGCCCGTTGAGGGTGCATTGAAATAGCCTTAAACGGATCGAATCATCGTGTAAGGAATTAGAAGAGAACCAAAGGTGAAATGTAGTAACATGTTCACTAGGATGTTCTCCTAGTTTACCCTCGAATTTGGGAATGTTCGAGGGAAGCTTCGTAGGGATAGCCGGCCAAGCCGGGTCATGAGATATCGGATCATTCGCTAGTCTCGACAAGTCAGGTAAATTTAACATTGCGAGGAAAGGGAGTCTAGGTTGAGCAGGTCTATGCCACGCTCCCTGATAGTTTTGGTTCACATAATACTGACTACCGTAACCCCCATGGCCATGGCCATAGTATCCTCCTCCCATTTTACTCATGTAGGGTGGCATGGAAGCACCGTAATGTGGTGTACCTTGACTATTTGGATATACAAAGCCATAATTCGGGGAGTAAGTGGGTTTTTGATACCCGTACCCATAAGGTGAATAACTCTTTCCATACTATGGTCCATAATATTGTCCATGAGAAGCTCCATAAGATGTCCCATGAGAAACTCCATAAGTAGGAATATGGGGAACTCCCTACGGTAGACCATAGGATGTTCCAGAAGTAGGAATATGACCTCCCGAGACAACAGGAGGTACTTGACTCTAAGACATGACTACGCGAGTAGTAGCAGTATGAACATGACTAGTAGAAACATTCTATCCTGAAGGACCACGTGAATGAGGGGGAGGAATAGCATTCAAATAACTAAGAATAGAGGATGAAGGGACATGTGAAGTGATATAAGTGGTATTCCCTATAGTCACTCATCTTGGTTCCGGTATCCAATTGGGACTACTAACACCAGGTCTAGGATGAATATGTGATGTGGCCTCCATCGTCAGGATGGAGAGTGCAATGTGACTCGTGTTCCCAAATATCTCCGCACAAAAAGGAATAGGAGTGCCCCCAGGCATAGTGTTAGGTTCAAATTCTGACTCGACATGCTGTGTCGGATCATGTGTAGGGATACCAGACATGCCATAACTAGTGCTTGTAGGTTCATGGTGAGTCTCGTCTCCTAGAAACCAATACTGGTGACCTGTGAATGAGGGATCATACCTGGAGTGTGTAGGTATATCAGGTGAAGGATCATATACAGGAATAGGATCTTCCTCCCCAACGTCTTGAGGTCAAGAGGACATCTCAGGAATTTCATTTTCATGATCTCCCATCATGTGTGAATCAATGTGAGAAGTAGTCCACCTAGACTGTATATTTCTCTCTCCCAAAGGAGGAGGAGATGTAGAAGGTGGAAGCCCTACTAAACGACAAGAACGGTGAAGTGTCGCACCTGAATCCACAAGGATTCAAAAAATGAAAAAGACTCTTCTAATTACGCAAACCCTAAGAAAGCTAGCATGCACAGAGCATACACCTATATAATCTAAAGCCAATCACAAGCAAACAAGGGTAGGATATGTGAGCTCCCGAATGAAGCAGGTATGTCTCACCTAAGAGAGGCTTGAGACTCCCATACACAACAATCAAAGGTTCATAACCAATTATTGTGTCCCTCAGCTTCAACGCAATCACAGGCGAGATTGACCGTATGGGCAGGGTAGCAAAGCCCAAAACTCTCGAAAGAGCCCCCAGATACAAATACAATCCTGGAAATATCTTCGGTGCTACTCAGTTATGACTAGGGGCCATCCCAATCAATAATCGCTCACATTGCCTCGTGCTTAACTCCCTTGTAAGAGGAGGATCCTGAGAAACACTAATTATACCAAGGAATTTCACACTCTCACCTGGACATACACATACATGTTTTGTTTAGTGGTCTTGGAGAATTTACTCACAATGAACTATTCCAAGACCCTAAAACTAATCTTGTTGGTGTACCCTATAAAAGAAAATAGTGTAATCCATTTTAATTAAGCGTTGATTTTATTTGGCTTATTACTCAAAAAGGTAGATGACCGTGCAACCAATGGTGTTATGATGCAACATGAAGTAAAATGCACACCTAACAATCAATGCAAATTCATTGTGTCGAATGAAAAACAGGGCATGCTACTACATGAAATGAAAAATTTTCTTTAAATGAAAAATGTAATCATTCCTATATGAAATCCTGACTAATACTTCTCTAAGCAAACCTAGTGCAAGTACCATGTGAAATGCAAAGTGGAATGATTCATAATGATGCAAAGAAGCAAATATTTTTGGATTTTTTGAATAAAAATGAGATAATAAAGAAAAATAATAACTGTACCAGCCCCAAACTCTGCAAGCACTATAAAACAACACCCACGCAAAGCACTAAGGTAAAAGATACCTAATGCACTAATCCCAAAAGAAAAAAGAAAAAATGCAATGACAAGAACATTCTAAAAAAAAAATTTACCCTAAAAAGCGTCTCTGGTTAGAAACAGAGGTGTATACATATTATAGAAGCATCTAAGGAGACTCAGCAATCATCAAAACTCACCCAACAACATTTAATCTTCCTCTCAAAGGAAAAAATCAGGGCATATGTGGCTGTGTGCAGAAAACCCGCGTATATATGTGGATATCTCAATCAAAACCGTGTGTACACGAGACTATGAGGAAAAAACTCACATACAAGAAGAAAAAGAGATAAAAATGAAGGCAAACAGATAAGCTAAGACAAAATTCACTCCTATCAGACACTACCAGGAAAACATGCCCCCATACCCAACTTAGAAACATAGAAATCAGAGAAACTCAAGAACATTGAATGCTTATAAAAATCCCCAAAGGAAAAATGACTAGGAACTCCCTAGTGGAGTCGCCAATTCTGTTACGGAGAGAAATTCCTATGGCTTGGGGTACCACAACAGACAGATTAACTGCAAAAATCAATCCTTTCCTATATGCAAGAGAAACCAAACATCTAACACTAAAGGATCTCGATTCGTACCTTATTCCAGATAGTTGATGTAGATCCCCATTGAGCTTTTCCACTCTCACTTGTATTCACAATTTGCTTCCTCAACATTCAACAAACAAGATAAGCATGCTATATATAATTCTGTTAGACCTACTCTAGCATATATAATCAATAACATATAAGCATTTAAAAGCATCGATGGATCAAATACTCATTTAAATACACATTATTGGATAGTAAAAGATATTTCTATTGATATAAAATAGATATTACAATAGTGACAACCTCTGTCGGCACGTTTGCGAATCGGAGAAACTGAGTCCCCCCACTTGGGACTCCACCACTTCAATCCTCCATCTCTTGATAGCAAGCTCACAAGCAAAAGGAAAGCTTGGGAAGAACACAAAGTGCTCCAAGGGACAAAGGGATGCAGACTCAAGTATAAGCTCCGGCAACAATGGACTATAGTTTTCTTGCTCTTCAATTCCTCTCCCTTCAATGTATCCAAAGGGTTCCTTATATAGCTCTTCAATGGGGTAATGGAAGGTTGAATCCAAGCGATCTCAAGGCATATGGAAGGCCAAGAGACAAGTGACTTGGATCCACATCAAGGAAAACTCCAAAATCATTTGGCCTTTTGCACACATTCCGATGTACGTGGGTTTGAGGGTAAAATCCATGTATATACGTGACAAAGGGATTAAAATTCGCGTATGGTAATTATTGCATGTTTTTAGGGATGATATTGGAAACATCAAAGGTACAAAAATGGTCCATGGGGTCTAAAGAGTCTGCAGAGGGACAGGGAAGGCCATAAAGGTGTGATCCACCATGTGTGGTAAAATCAACTGTAACATACCTTATTCAGGAATGTTGTAGTCGATCCCCTCTGAGCTTTTCAACCACACTTGTACCTACAATTAATCCTCAACAACAACGAACAAGATAAGCATGATATATGTTAAAGTGTTAGGCCCACTCTAGCATATACAAAACCAATATGTATAAACCAAAGTAGCTACATCATCCATGGATAAAGATCATACATAGTTACACACATGCAATGGACGAGAAATGGATATTTCTATTGATTATAGACATAGATACAAGTGACAACCTCTATCAACACCTCGTTGAAATGGAGAAACTAATTCCTCCACCACTTTGATCCTCCATCTCAATGGAAATCTCACAATGCAAAGGAAATATTGGGAAGAGCATCAATGGGCGCTCATAAGGAAACATGGATACAGACTCAAGCATGTATGAATGAGGCATAAATGAACTATAGTTTTTTTGCTCTCTTCAATTCTCCTCCTCCAATGTATGCAAGGGCCCCAATATATAGCCCTTCAATAGGAAGTGAAGGGTCGAGTTTGAGCATTTACAGGCATATGGAATGCCAAAGGTCAAGTTATTCATGACTCAATGAGGAAAACTCCAAAATACTTTATTTTTGGGCACATTAATTTCCCGATGTATGTGGGTCATAGTGGTCCAAGCTGCATGTACACATGAGATGTAAGCTTGTGACCCACGTATACAAATAAATAGGTATTTTTAAGGCATTTCTTGGAGCATCAAAGTTTCTTTTGAGAAAAGGGGGTCCAAAGAGTCCTCATAGGGATAGGGAAGGCCATAAAAGTATGATCTACCAAGTGTGGTAAAATCATCTATAAAATATTCCCCCTAATGTGTGAGGTCAGAGCGGTAACATGATGGTCGAAATAAATTATATCAATCCCAGAAGTGGAGTAATGAAGACCCAGGTGGAAAAACCAGGCACTCATCAGTACGATATAATAATAAGTCTCGGCATGTAACTGCAAATATGAAGTACAACATTCCCAGATACAGCATAGTACAATGGCCATGAATAGGCATGATAAACATATGAGTCATGTGGTCATCACCACAGACAATATACAATGAAATAAGGTATCCATACTGAATGAAGACATCTGATAATACAATGGATTCTGGTCATGAGATTTGATATGTCATGGATACCGGCACAATAAAAAAGGTAGCATATATGGAATTCCACCAAGCTTGGGGGTCTTCTACACAAACCGCTACTAGTACATGACCCATCACATGAATAAAGGTGTTGAGGTGGAACATTATGGACCATCATCTAATTACCAATCATTGATGTATACCATTAATAGACACGATATATCCCACTGATAATGATAATGGGAATCAAGGTACAGAGTGCAAACAAACAAGTGTGAATAGATGTGTTGAGGTCGAGCACTTGAGTGAATGCATCGATCAGGGGAAATTGATGTATTCCAAAAACTATTGATGGTGAGAGAACCTGCCACTGATGACTGCAAGTCTCAAGTCACTCAATGGACTCTAGACTTCTATTCCAGAATAGATGATCTGAAGTCGATGGAATGGAATCCGGTGGAAGTAGGGCATTAAGGAATCCCCCATCAACCAACACGAGATACTCAGCAACGTTTGATAATTTGGAAGAATGCAAATGAACCAGATGTGCATGAACTAGTACCTATACCAGGAATGGCCGACATGCAAAGAAAAGACAACTGAGGAATGGCTGATTCAGGGTAAAAATTCCTTCGAACAAGAGCATAAGACAGATGTCGACTGACAGGAAGCAAAGACTCGACATGCAAAATGGGAAAACTCTACGACACAAGAGGAATCAATAGAGGCTCCATAGGGAGTGGAAGCATAAATAGTCAGTGGAGAAAACTCAGAATAATGAGTACATCTCCTAAATTCATACTAATAACCCAACCGATGGATGGAATATATAGTGCTCTGTTCGAAGGAGACACGACTCGACAGCTGCCAAAAGTAACATCATTTTGCATCCAACTTTTTATGTTTTTAAATTTTTTTGGCCTTTCTCATATTAAGAAGCTTGTTATGCCCAGAAATGGCCCTTTTTGACCATCCTTATTCACTCCTTTTTTCCCTATTCTACCCCATTGAGCATGCCAATTAAATGTTTTATCCTCACTCTGCTCTTCAATCCACCACGGTATGATTGGTTATTGTCTTATTTTATTAATACTTATGATTATGGTAATTAAGGCTTTATATCTCTCAATATGTAACATATGATGGTTTATAAAGGAATTTTGAGATATATAGACTGCAGGAAGATCGGGTTGAGCATGCTATGAAAAGGATGGGTATTCATATCTCAAGATAATCACCATCCATCCTACCATTGCCCAAAGAATGTGGTCCCAGTATATTATTCCTGTTAAAGCTATACAAAGATAGCTGCAATAGAATGCGACAGATTTGGAGGTCAATAGTGTGCTACTGCTTGTGTATATCTATGATCTAAAGATATCATTATTCTTGGGTCAATTAACAGTTTCCCTATATTTCCTATCTTTCATCCTGCCACGGTTGTAATAGCTATTGTAATATAGGGCGCCTGAAGATCAGAGATCTTCATGGCTTCCCAATAATAGGGATATGATGTTATGATTTACATTGTATAAATATGGAGAACTGTTCTGAGCCAGGGGTTGAACCCATAATCAATTCATTGTATTAGTTGTGACTAAGAGTTGTGTAATCGATATGCCTTTTGAATACGAGTTACTTAAGATCTATGGGTTTTAACGTGTGTTCATCTAGCATCTCTGTGTGAAGGCTGGGACCACCTTCCCACAGGGATTGCTGAGTTAGATTAGGCATTTTAATTATTCTATCATGTGATGTTATGTTTAATTTCATTTCTTCATAGGAAGCTGTGATAGTTGTGGATTGACAGTGTGTTATTCATTGCATCTCTTGGAAAGTTTTAGTGGCATGGTAAAATAGTCGACTGTATAGGTAATTATTTCTTATGCAATTGTGTGGTAGCTGAATAGCCATGTCCATCCCCAGATCCCTTACTTATTGTTTCCATATATTCTTGTAGGTTGTTCCTTTGTTTTCATAATTGAAAAACTTTATTCTAGTACTTTGAATTCCTAGATTAGTTGAACTCAATTTCTGTACCTTGAATTTCTAGAAAGATCTAATTCCAATTTTTGTCTTTTGAACTTCTAGAGTAATCAGATCAAGATAGTTGGGTGAATAATTAGATGGATTGATAAACAAGATTTCATTTTCTGCAAAAGTAATTTAGATATGAATTCATGAAGATTTCAATTTCTAGATCAAGAACAGTAGAAGGTAATTGTGACTATATCTTTTATAAGGTAAACTAGATTAAGTGGATTCTTGGGATGAGCATAGCTGAACAGAGAATAGGATTGTTTATTTACAACAATTTAGTGTTTAAGCATATACAGTGCATCTTATCCTTGAAATACAAGACTTCCCTAGGTTGACAATAAATATTGCACACTCTATATGTTAGTTGTAATTCACTTGCATATTGGGTGCCCAACATTTTGGCGTCGTTGCCAGGGAGGATAAGTATTAAACACCGTTATAGTTACATTCTGTAATTGTTTCTATTCAGTCTTCTTTAGTTTTCTTGCTTAAATGATTTGGGTTGTATGAATACAAGAAGGGTAAAGCATGATCATCTTCCAACTCCCAAAACCCCACAAAATACTAACAGTGCAGGTGGTTGAGGTTGTGGTCGAGGTCCACAATTGGGATGAAGAACATTCATTGATGATCTTGTTGACAGAACTGATTCTTCTACCAGGGCTCGCTATCAGGAAGCATCTATCAGAAGAATCCCTGTCGATCCTGGGGTGCCAGGGTCAGGATCCACAGTGGAGAACACACGAGCAGCTGCAACATCCTCAAAAACCCCTGAAGAGGAGAACAAAGTTAGTACAACAAGATCTGTTGTTCGAAGTCCAATCTATCACATTAACGAAAAGGTTGTAACTGAAGAGGAGCGGACACAGTTCCATCAAAAATTTGTTGATCAGTGGAAGAACAAAGAGGAGAAAAAAAAGAAGGAATGAGTAACAGACATGAATCTAACGAGGAAGAGGCAATGGGAGAAAACATTCATCATGAATATCACTCCCTTCCTAAAGGAATGGTGGCTACACTTCAGTTCCCAATTCAACAACCAGAAGGGACAACCCCTATGAAAAATATATCACCATCGGTGTTTCCTCGCTTCCATGGAAAAGCAACAGAGGATTCAGAAGAATTTCTTTTCGAGTTTGATATCCTCTGTCACAGCTATGACTACATCACTGATGCACAAAAGCGGAAGCTCTTCCCTGCCACTCTGAAGGACAATGCATTACGCTGGTTCATGATCCTAGGAGGTGGAACTGTTACTAATTGGGATGGGATGAAATAGGTGTTCCTGGAAAAATATCAGGAATATTGCAACACCAAGGACAAGAGAGAAGAATTGTTTAAAATGGTGTAGAAGGAGGATGAAAGTTTGGAAGATTTTGTAGAGAGGATTTTATACCATGTGCAAAGAGTTGGACAGATGAACATGGGGTTAGATGTACTCAAGATAATCCTGCTTCGTGGGATTAGGGATGATTGCCTAGATATGTTAAACCTGTTAGGAAAGGGGGATATCTCCAAGGAGTCTTTCGAGAAAATTATGGAATTATGTAAAAGGTACTCCAGGGGATCTTCCAGGAATAACAAGCAGGAAAAATGGGATAAGCTAGAACGTGATGTCTTCGACAGAACTCAGAATTCATCTAATGGAGGATCCACCCATGCAGAGATAGGCAACCTCCTTGAAAATTTCAAAACAGAAATGATGAGCTCTATCTCCTCAAAAATCGACGTACTGAGGGCAAAGCAAGAATAGGCAGTAGTGGATCTCACACTAGGTGTGTTCTGTCCTTGATGTAGAAAGAACCACCCTCTGAAGGAGTGCCCGCTCGAGAAGGTAGAAGTGTGTTAGTTGTGCGAACTGAACCATGACATAAAATAATGTCCACCACTTCCCCAAGTGAAGGTTGTTCTGCAGGTGTCAACTCCAGAGGTGGAACCGGCCTACTTCATTGGACAAAAGAAGCCCTAGCAGCCTTGAAACCAAGGTATGAATCCAGACTCATTTCCATTTTTGAATAACATGAATAATTGGAATAATATGTAGAACGTGAATACACAATTCCATTCGTCTTATTCTCAATGGAACCCCTCTCAACCTTCAATGCAAGGTTATAACTCTTGGAATCCCTGGGTTCAGCCACCACAACCATCACACCAACCAACTTTTTGGTCTCCTGGATGGAGGAATTTCCATCCAGGGAACCAGTTTCCTCAACAACCTCCACATCAATAGCAACCATACCCTCCTCAATATCCTCATCAGCAGTTGCAGCTACAGTTGCAAAACAATGCTATCCCTAATATGCCAGTACAAACTTAGCTTCCTGCTCAACCTAATCCTAACCCAAACAATAAAACAGTTCATCAATTTGAGACTGTCAACATGCCTTCCTACTCCCTTTCTCGTGTGCCTTGTAACGATATTCGCTTACGATCGGGGAAAATAGTAGAGCCTGTAATCATTGAAGATGTTCCACCCCCTGTACAAGAAGAAGGGATGACTCCATAGCATCTATCTAATACGAACCCCATCATTGAAGATGCTGAACATCCCACTAATGGGTCGGTTGAAACACAGAATTATATATCCAGTTATACATAGCCTACCCAGCTGATTAGGAAACCACCGTACCCTGAGAGATTAATGCTACCAAAGGTAGTGGGACAACCTCAATTTAACCTCTTAGGAGAGTTAAAGAATCTATGCTAGAACTGTTCGGGATTTGTGTACAAGAAAACCGGGAAGGAAACCCAAATATCCTCCCACTGTTCATGTCATAGGGAAATTATCTGCATTAATAACGGGAAAAACCCTTTTGGCCAAATATGATGATCCTGGGAATCCCATTGTTACTGTGCAGATTGGGCATACACAGATACCCAATGTACTGGTAGATTTAGGAGCAACGATTAATGTCATGACGATTGAAACTATTAGAAAACTTGGGCTCACTAATCTTATACTGACCCCTACCATTTTAGAACTGGCAGATAGATCCACCATTAAACCTAAAGGAATTTTGGATGATCTCATCATCTCAGTTGACTCGTGGGAGTACCCTGCCGACTTCTTGGTTTTACAACCTAAGTTGCAGCTAGGGGGACACCGACTGATCCTAGGAAGTCCTTGGTTAGCCATAACTGATTCTTGCATCAGCTGTCGATCTGGGTCTATGATCATATCAAATGGCACTGAGACAAAGAACCTCACTCTCTATACTCCAGCTCGGCTGAGCCTTGAAGCTAAAACTTCTTTCTGGATGGAGCCGGAGGAAGAAGAGGGAATTCAGCCATTACTAACTATAGGGAAGGATCTAACCTTTAAGGATGAAACTAAAGACGATGCCATTAATAATTTCATCAGTGAACCCACTTCGGTCAATAAAGAGGTTTATCAAATCATAAACATTACTCTAGGTGAGGAAGAACAAGAAAATCTCACAGAATAACCACTAGTCAATGACACACATATAATCCCGGCATTGAAAAATTCGAAAAGTATTCCCATCAAGGTAGAGTCTGGAAAGACCCTGAATATTAACCCCAGCCTCTCCTTAGATGAACAGAAGCGCCTGATTAGTCTCTTGAAAGAACACAAGGGGGTATTTTCCTGGGAGTACATAGACATGAGGGGTATTCCCTCTAACCTGTGCACCCATCATATTTATAATAAAAGTGACTCTCGTCCTATGTGCCAACCTCAACAATGAATGAACCCCAATCTTAGGGACATAGTGAAGGAAGAAATTCAGAAAATCTTGGAAGCAGGACTTATATATCTTATTTCAGACAGCGAGTAGGTGTTCCCGCTCGTAATTGTACCCAAGAAAAATGGTAAATGGAGAGTCTGAGTCGACTATAGGGAACTGAACAAAACCACACAAAAAGACCATTTTCCCTTGCCCTTTATCGATCAAGTACTCAACACCTTATCAGGGAAGAAGTTCTTCTCCATCCTGGATGGGTTTAGCGGGTACAATCAGATTCAGATTGCTCCTGAATACCAAGATAAAACTACCTTCACCTACCCCTGGGGAACATTTGCTTACAGAGTGCTTCCCTTTGGTTTATGTAATGCACCAGCAACGTTTCAAAGAGCTGTGATCGACATATTTTCAGAATTAGTTAATGCTAGTATGGAAATTTTTATGGATGATTTTACTCCTTATGGCAAAAATTTTGAAGAAGCACTGGAAAATTTGGAAAAGGTTTTAGCTCACTATGAACAGACCCATCTCTGTTTAAGCATTGAAAAGTGCCATATGATGATGAGTGAAGGAGTAGTATTTGGGTATTTCATCTCTGCTGATGGAATCCAGGTGGATCCCTTGAAAATTAAGGTAATAAAAAATATACCTACTCTTGCCACTCAAAAAGAAGTGCAAAGTTTCCTAGGGCATGTTGGATATTACCAAAGATTTATAGAAAAATCTTCCAAACTTGCCTCCCCTTTGTTTTCACTGTTAATGAAGGATGTGCAATTTTTTTGGAATGAAGCATGCTAGATAGTGTCTATTAAGCTGAAGGAGAATCTTTCCATAGCTCCTATCTTAAGAGGACCCGATTGGACCCTACCCTTCCACATTTCTTCAGATGCTTTTGATACCGCTATTGGAGCAGTCTTGGGTCAGCAGGATGGCCAATTACCTTATGCAATTTATTATATTAGCAAAAACTTAGCCCTTGCTGAACTTAATTATATTGTCACTGAGAAGGAGTTCCTAGCTATTGTTTACTCCATTAACAAATTTTGAGGACTCTTTTCTAGATGAACACTTATTTGCATTTTTAGCTCACTCCCCTTGGCATGTAGATGTCGCTAATTACTTGGCTGCAGGAAAGCTTCTGGCACATATGTCCAAAAGAGAAAAGAGAAAAATCATCCAGCAAAGTGCCAGGTATTGTTGGGTAAACGGTCACCTCTTTTACACAGGTCCTGATCTTGAGATCAAAGATGTGTAAGAGAAGATGAAATATTCCATATACTGAAGGCCTGCCATGATGAACCTTGTGGGGGACATTTTGCAGACAGAAGGACAGGACACAAAGCACTGAGAATGGGCTATTATTGGCCGACTCTTTTCAGGGATGCAAAATATATGCCAAAGGATGGGTCATCCCAATAGATTAGATCAAATGCCTCTGCAACCGCAATCAGTAATTGAACCCTTTGATAGATGGGACCTAGATTTTGTTGGCCCTATCAGCCCTCATTCCAAGCAGAAAGCCTACATCTTGGTCTGTACCAATTATATGACAAAATGGGTAGAAGATGTGGCTCTGGCGAAAGCTAATGACCAGGCTGTGATTGACTTCCTGTACAGTGAAATATTTACCTGTTTTGGGGTACCTAAGGAAGTAATTACTAATGGAGGACCTCATTTTATGTCGCATCAATTTGAAGCTCTGCTATGAAAGTACCATGTTTAGCATCAGGTAGCTTCACCTTACCATCCCCAAGCCAATGGCCAGGTGGAAAGCACTAACAAAGTCATTGAAGCTATCCTCACCAAGACAGTCAAGAGCCATTGTAGATACTAGGCTGACAGACTTCTAGAAGCATTATGGGCGTATCGCACCACTTGGCGTAACACTACAGGTTTCTCTCCTTACGACTTAGTATATGGGAAAAGTGTTATCTTCCCAATTGAATTTGAAATTAAGACTTTGAAGATGGCAACAGAGGTAAACCTAGATGTAATCGAATCCCAGAAGAGGAGATTGAACCAATTGAATGAACTAGATGAGAACCGATTGGTTTCCGTGGACCGGAAAGTGTTAATTCAGCAACAGAGATCCAATTAACATGATCGATTCATCAAAAATAAGGTCTTCTGTGAGGGATACTAGGCACTATTATATGGTTCCATATTCAAAAGATATTTCAAGGGAAAATTACGCACAAGATGGTTGGGCCCATACCTAGTAGACAGAGTATTTGATAATGGTACAGTCTGCATGGTAACCATCGATGAAAACCGTGCACCATTATTTGCTAATGGTCACAGGCTGCGATTGTACTGTAAACCCATTTCAAAGGAGTCATTTATCTCACAAATTGTAGTTGATCCTAATTACCAGCTAGCATAAGGGAAGGAATTTTTCTCTTCCTCTGTCAATCCTTAATTGATCACCATAAATCGCATATGAATCTTTGTACATAAATAAATGTTTTTTTCCTATTATTGTTATCTTTTCTTTTGCACTTGATCCGTTTTTTTGTTTTTTTGTTTTTCTAAAAATGTGCAGGAAAGCGCCCAAGAATGGTGGTCATATCGGGGCTGTCAACCAAAGTCATTTTTTTGTGACTTCCTGCACCAAGGTTTTTCCCTTAATAAACCTGTCGCAGCTGCAACACCCTTTTTCGGCAGCTGCAAAACCTTTTTCCAGCAGCTGCAACACCCTTTTTCTAGCAGCTGCAACACCCTTTTCCCGACAACTACGACACCTTTTTTGGTAGCTGCGACACCTTTTCTGGCCACTGCGATACCATTCCCAGTAGCTGTAACACCGTGAAACTCTGCCTTCTTCCATTTCCACAGCTGCCACCTTGTTTTACTTTTTCCCATAAATCTCGCTTCATGTAGCTGCATCACATCCTTTTTATGTCCGTCTAACATTCTTTTATCCTTTTTCCGTAGCTGCGACCCTTTTTCCAGTAGCTGTGACATCTTTTTCAACAGCTGCGGCATCTTTTCCGGCAGCTGCGACATCTTTTCCGGCAGCTGCGACATCTTTTTCGGCAGCTGTAACTCCACTACATTTGGCTGATTTTTCGATCATTCAAGGCCGCACCTCTGATTTGATCTCTTTATGGCCTGTGGCTGTGACTCTTTGTGACTCCTGTGTTATTGGCAGATCTTTTTACAAGATAGCAACTCCTCTAGATATGGATTTGATTCCTGATGTCGGCAATTTGACTGATAATGTAGTATCTGTCGTGTTTTCGACCATTTTAACACCATGGTTTTTTGGTTTGTCGACAAAAAAGGTTATTACAGCACCGCTGTAATAATGATTACATTTAATGACTGCACAATGCATAAGTTCAACTTTCGCAACGACTGTAATCACACGTTCTATTATTCTTCAAAGGACATTCATCGTGCATTTTCGAAGGTATGGCTTTGATTAACCACTTGATTAAGTATCAATATGATTTGACAATATCAATCATACCTCCCTTTTTATGCCCATTATTGCATCGATTAACTCTCTTCCCATGCGACGTAATGACTAATTATGATACCTAATAATCGCCACATTTCCCAATTTAGGATAAAATTTCAAATAATCCAATACGCTGAAACTTTTCAAATTTGCCTAGCTCCCCTCTCAGTTGTTCATGCATACTCTATGCTGTAACCTCCATTGTAAGAATCTGTAATCTATTGAATTGCAATATAATTCTGAATACAAAAACATGGGTATTTCGGCTCGTTATGAACCTTCAAACATGCGAGACCTCAGATGAAATGCTGTCGTCTTCACTATCTTTCAAGCTGCCGGTTTGACAGAATTTTTCAAATGCCTGAATGGATTTCACCATGAAGCAGCTTTACAGTTCGCTTTGAATCTTACAGAAACCCACTCAGAGGTCTGGGGATTACGTATTGAAGTTTCTAAAGCCATAATGGCTGAGGTTACTGGTCTTCCTTAGGTGGGAAGAACTTGGTTCGGATGTCGAATCCCCACTACTGCAGCAGTACAGGACTTTCTAATAGAAGGGGAACAGGTTTAGACAACATGAAGGTGTTAGTTTTTCAACATTAAGCTAGCATTATGTTAGGATCTTTACTGAGAGAACAACAAGTACAGCAATCAAACACAAGAGACAATGAACACAGTGTTTTTCATCGGGGAAACCATAAATGGAGAAAAACCTGCAACTTCCTCGGAGATAGAATTAGCATAAGAAGTAAAACCCCAAAACAATAAGATGCACTCCCTACAACAGTAATATTCTTCTTGTCTATCCCCAGTGTCTTCTCCTTCCTCAACAATGCGCTACACTTGAGTGTGTGAGTGATGTGTTCTAAATAGAGACCCCAGCTCTCTATTTATACTAATCCCGACATGACTAAAATTCTACTAGGGCCAACCTCTACTAGGAGATTCTAATAACCCTAGTGCCCCGAAACTGCAGGGACTTTAACCCTTAGACAATCGGAGGGTTACCCACTATGACTTGACATGACTTATTTACATTATTGATTCTCCTGATCGAAACATCGGGGCATGACAACATGACTCAATTACATAATAGATACATCTTGGAATAAACATCAGGTTACAATACATAAGATACATAGATGAATACATTTTGAAGTTACAAATACATCAACACTCCCTCTTAACTAGGAAGGTATTATTTCGACACAATTTTCAGCACTGGTCTTTTTCTCTGTATCAACTGGATCATCTCATCATCTGTATCATCATCACTGGATCTGGATGATCTCTCGATCCGGATCATCATGGGACATCATCACTGGATCTAGATCATCTCTCGATCTGGATCAACATCACTGGATCTAGATCATTACTAGATTTGGATCATCATCACTAGACTAGATCTGGATAATCACTTGATCTAGATCATCATCACTGGACTGGATCTAGATCATCGCTCGATCTAGATCATCACTGCTAGATCTAGATCATCACTCGATTTGGATCATCACTGTTGGATTTGGATCATCACTCGATCTGGATCTCTCAAAGTCATCATAACTAGATCTGGATCATAACTCGATATAGATCTCATCTGGTCATCATCATGTGTGCTATCTCATCATAGGAATTTCTACAGAGCCAGCCTTCTTTCATGCTGGTTGTAGGCCTAGCCATCAGGTAGGTCTTTGCCCAGCACTTACATCTGACCTACTCGTCAGAAAGGCACGCCTAGCACTCACATCTGATCATGTAGGAACCTACAATCACATCAGAAAGGCCTAGCACTCACATTCACCAGCATGATAGGATATCACATCACTAACATCTGTGGAAATGCTTCAACACTTATATTTGACCTGGAAGGAACTAAATCCTCTCACCATCGCCAGAAAGGCTTGCACTCACATATGACATGGAAGGAACTGAATCCTGTCACCATGACAGAATGGCTCAGCCCTGACATCTGACCTGCTCGTCAGAATGGCTAGCACTCATATTAGACATGGAAGGAATTGAATCCTCTCACCATGATAGAATGGCTCAGCCCTTATATCTAACCTGCTAGTCAGAATGGCTATGTATCTCAGCACTCATATCTGACATGGAAGGAACTGAATCTTCTCACCATGATAGAATGGCTCAACCCTTATATCTGACCTTCTTGTCAAAATGGATTTGGATCTTAGCACTCATATCTGACATGGAGGGAACTAAATCCTCTCACCATGATAGAATGGCTCAACCCTTATATCTGACCTACTTGTCATAATGGCTTTGGGACTCATCACTTTCCCTTGGAGGAAACCTCGATCTGGAGAACACCAAGATTCTCCCTGAAGTACTTGAACTTCACTCTAGCCAATGGCTTCATCAACACATCAGCTATCTATTCCTCCATCGCAACATACTGGAGCTTCACTACTCCTCTCTGCACCATATCCCTGATATAGTGATACTTGATCTCGATGTGCTTCGACTTGTCATTGAACACTGGATTCTTTGACAACTTCACGCAACTCTAGTTGTCACAATGTATACAAGTAGCATCCATCTGGAGATCAAATAAATTAGACAGTAGCTTCCACATCCATACTGCCTCACAACTAGCTGAACAAGCTGCGACATACTCTGCTTCAGCTGTACTCAGTGCCACATAGGATTACTTCCTGCTAAACCAAGAGATCACACCTGATCCCATACTGAAGCAACACCCTGAAGTGCTCTTCCTATCAATGGCACTGCTTGCCCAATCTGAATCAACATCGCCCTCCAGGTTAATCTTTTGATCTGCATCGTACTTGAGCCCATAATCAACTATACCCCTTAGGTACCTCAAAATATGCTTTGTAGCAATCAAGTGAACATTTCTCGGATCTGTCAAGAACCGGCTCAAGGTGTTCATAGCAAAGCAAATGTCTGGTCTCGTGTTCGTTAGGTACATCAATGACCCAATCATCTAACGATACATCATAGCATCAATTGACTCTGATGAAGCATCACTCAATAGCTTCAGGTTCGATGCCATAGTTGTGGCCATAGTCTTGCAATCCATCATCCCAAACCTCTTCAGGATCTCTACTGTATACTTCCCTTGTCCAAGGAAGATTCCATCTGTACTTTGCCACACCTCCATACCTAGAAAATAATGCATCATACCTAAGTCCTTCATCTCAAACTCGGCTGCAAGCTTTCTCTTTTTATCAGTAATCAACCCATCCATACTTGTCACAAACAGATCATCTACATATAGTAGAAGCATCACTGGGTTGCCATCTTCAACCTTGTAGTAAAGGTTGGAATCTTCTTTACTCTTGGTAAAGCCCAAACTGGATAGAAAGCTATTAATTATGTTGTACCATGTCCTAGGTGCCTATTTCAAACCGTACAGGGATTTCTTCAATATGCATACATGAGACTCCCTGTCATGTGTCTCAAAACTGAGTGGTTATTCTACATACACTTCCTCTTCCACTACACCATTCAAGAAAGTAATCTTGACATCCATCTGGTGTATCTTCAATTTCATCACTGCAGCCAGAGAAAGTACTGATCTAATGGAAGTGTATCTGGATATAGGTGCAAAAGGTTTCTTCATAGTCTATTCCCTCTTTTTGAGAAAAACCCCGAGCTACAAATCTTGCTTTATATTTTTCAATGCTACCATCTGCAGCATGTTTGATCTTGTAGATCCATTTGGAAGTTACAACTGACTTCCCGTCTGGTCTTGGGATAACATCCCAAACATCATTCTTCATGATCGATTGGTACTCTTCGATCATAGCATCCTTCCATTCTTTTCGTTCTGTTGCTTCTTCATAACTGGAAGGTTCTTTATCAATGAAATCACATAGTAAAGCTACATACCCGGAATAGGATATGGTCCTCTTTCTTTCTCTGTGATTCTCTTCTAGAGCCCCATATCTTTTCGCACCTTGGATAAGTTCTCGTACCCAAGAAGGTTTCCTCTTATGAGGATTATTCTCTAGAGGTGGATATACAGGTCTTTGTGGTTCTTCAAATTCTCGATCTCCTTCTCGAGTTTCTTCATTCATGGTTGTATCATGAATTCTAGGTGCTTCAGCTTCTTTAGGTTCTTCAGCAGGTCTCTTTCTGGATTTGTTGTAAGCTTTGTCTTCATCAAATGTCACATCCCTACTGATGTCAATATTCTTGTATCCTGGGAAATATATTCTGTAAGACTTCGAGCTTTCATAGTATCCCACAAATATACCCTTCTTTCCTGAAGGATCTAATTTAGTCCTCTTCTCTTTTGGAATGTGGATGTACATAGGATAGCCGAATATTCTGAGATGGATGACTTCTGGTTTCTTACCAGAGAAGACTTCTTCAGGAGTCTTGTTCTCGAGTACTCTATTTGGAGTACGGTTCTGTACATACACCGTTGTTCTGGCAACTTCCGCCCAAAGATGCATAGGAAGGTCTTGATCATCAAGCATTGCTTTTGTAGCTTCCATGATAGTTCTATTCTTTCGTTCCACAATCCCATTCTGTTGTGGATTATAAGGAGTGGACAACTCCCTCTTAATCCCTGATTCTTTGCATAGCTCTTTGAATTCATTTGAAGTGAATTCTCCGCCATTATCTGATCGAATGGTCTTGATCTTCTTTTCAGTATGGTTCTCGATCAAGGTTTTGAATTCCTTGAACTTACTGAATACTTCATCTTTGTTCTTCATGAAGTAAACCCATGTCTTCCTAGAAAATTCATCAATAAAAGAAACATAATATGCATACCCGCTTAGAGAGTTTGATGAAATAGGACTGCATACATCAGAGTGGATGATTTCCAAGATTCCTTTTGCTTTGCTTTCGCTACTTGGAAATGTCTTCTTTGTATTCTTTCCTTTCGCACATCCTTTGCAGACCCCATCATGTTTTGTTTGGATTTCTAGAAGACCTTTGATAGCTTTGTTTGCAATAGGTAGTGCTCTGTAATGCACATGTGCAAGCCTTCTATGCCAAAGTTCACTTGGCTCTACTGTGTCATGGACCAAGGGTTGTTCTGGATGGCCCTTTAATTTGTACAATCCTCCTTCTTGTTCTCCAATCACTACCGCATCATCAATAGTCTTTCCTTTTGGCCACATGATGACTTGACCATCTATGAATGCAACCCACATTCCTTTTGCATCTAACACTGATATGGAGAGAAGGTTCTTCTTGATTCCTAGCACAAACAATACTTCTTTCATTGTTAGAGATTTTCCAGAGTCCATTTTATAGGAAGATTCCCCACTACCTTTTAGTGGATATTGGTAGTCATCTCCCAGCTTTACCTTGTGAGGTGATTCATGTTCTGACAGTCTCACAAAGGATTCCTTGAATCCAGTCATATGTTTGGAAGCCCCACTGTCTATAAGCCAATCATCACTTCCATGAGTAATGTTACCTGTGAGAGCGGATATTATAACATATTCATCCTCGCTTGAAGAATCTTCACTTTCATATTTGGATGTCTTCCTAGATGGTTCATCATCCTCTGCAGCATGAGCATGATGTCTTCTTTTGTTTCTCTTCTTCATTATCTTCTGTTTGTTAGGACAATTCCTTGCATAGTGTCTTGCTTTATCACATGTATAGCATATGATCCTAGATACATCTTTTCTAGTGTTATCTTTGTGAGAGTGCTTACCTCTGGAGATATGAGGTCTTCTTTTGTTTGACTTGGAGTGAGACTTGGAGTGTACTGTGAGAGCTTGGTCTTCACTTCCCATATTCTCTTCTCAAGCTACTATCCGAGCTTCTTCTTGAGAGCACTCTTCCCATAGTCTGCTGAACTTGACTAACTTCTTTCTAGCACAAATTCCTTGGATGAAAGAATCCCATGACCTAGGAAGGCCATTCAATGTAGTCATTACAATCTCTGCATTTTCCAGTTCTTCATCAACTGCTTCTAGTTGTTCTTTGATCTGAGAAACTCTTGTGAAGTAAGACTGGATTGTTTTTGCATTCTGAATCTTCACATTCTTCAGTTGGTTTCTTAGGGTCATCTTCTGGTTTATGTTCTTCCCTTCAAACAATTTAGTGAGGGCATCAAACATATCTTCAGGTGTCTTGAGAGAGGACACCTGTGGGATAAGGTGATCCTTGATAGAATCAGCAATGATCCTCTTTGCCATAACCATATTCTTCTTATGTAAGGCCTTTGGCTCATCTCCCTCTAGAACTGGAACCTCCTCATGGGTGTAGGAGTCTAATTCATTTTCTTCTAGGACCAGGGAGATCCTGTACTTCCAGGCTCAGAAATTATTAGCCCCCTCAAGCTTTTCATCAAGCTTGGTATGATGAGACATCTTAACTGAGAACCTCAAATGGAAATACAAAAGATTTTAGATCTTACCAGGTTCAATATGTCGGATCTGAAACTTGAGCTAAAATCCTGCAGAGTTGGTTCAGGAGCAAATTAGGGTTTTGCTTTTCCAGAGTTCTGTCCACCCAAATGCCTTGAAATTTGTCCCTAACTTCGATTTTGGGGAGGAGATAAATCCAATCCTGGGCTCACTGAAAAATTCCTATTCTGTAAAAAGCCCTAATTTTCGACAGTAGTGACAGGTCCAAAACTGAAAAGCCTCAGAATTGGATTCTGCTTCGATAGAAAGATGCGCCATAAGGAGGAGATTTATTCCACCTTACTTTTGCTGAAAATCTATGGAGAAGATCCACAAACTAGGAAGCCCTAGTTCCTACAGTTGCACAATGTCTTCTTCTCAGGTTAGCTCAGATACCATGTTAGTTTTTCAACATTAAGCTAGCTTTATGTTAGGATCTTTACTGAGAGAACAATAAGTACAACAATCAAACACAAGAGACAATGAACACAGTGTTTTTCATCGGGGAAACCATAAATGGAGAAAACCCCACAACTTCCTCAGAGATAGAATCAACACAAGAAGTAAAACCCCAAAACAGTAAGATGCACTCCCAACAGCATTAATCTTCTTCTTATCTATCCCCAGCGTCTTCTCCTTCCTCAACTATGCACTACACTTGAGTGTGTGAGTGATGTGTTCTAAATAGAGACCCCATCTCTCTATTTATACTAATCCCGACATGACTAAAACCTTACTAGGGCCGATCTCTACTAGGAGAGTCTAATAACCCTAGAGCCCCGAAACTGTGGGGACTTTAACCCTTAGACAATCGAAGGGTTACCCACTATGACTTGACATGACTTTCTTACATTATTGATTCTCCCAATCGAAACATCAAGGCATGAAAACATGACTCAATTACATAATAGATACATCCCAGAATAAACATCAGGTTACAATACATAAGATACATAGATGAATACATTCTGAAGTTACAAATACATCAACAGAATGGGGATAGTATTACAATCATTGCCATGGCCATGGAATCAAGTCATCGTCTTTCTCAAGAAATAAATCACCTGTGAAGGTATAAGGTACCAAACTATCCATCATTCTGAATTCCCTTTACTATCTCATCTCTATCACAGGGTTCTGTTAAATATTCCATATTATTTGTTCAATGATTTACATCATATGGCGGGGTTTGTTCAAGTTTCCAAACATCCAATCGCCTCACTGACCCACCATGGCCTCATTAAATTAATAATCTTAAGGACCCTTGCTCAACACAATATAACCTGGGAGCAATTTAAAACCCAAGTTCAGGAACCCGCTCCTTTACTCGGTGTTCCAATAGAAGAGGATCCAAATCAAGAAGAGTAGGTCAATCCATAGTTGGCGAGAAATGAAGAACAATAGGAGGCTCGAAGACCCTCCAATATAGTTGGGGGGGGAGATGAAACTGGATCAAACAATCAGTCAAGGGCACAAGCAGAACATTTGGGAGAGGATGTACATGAAAACCCTACGGAAGAACTAAATAGAAGGGCAGCTCTGACAACAGAGGGTGAAACTTGAGCAGCATTAGATGCTATGACAGTTGAACCTGAAGATGACAGAACCATGGAAATAGAAGAAAACATTGAGATGGTGACCATTGAATCCTCACCTGAATGGGGAGGAACCATGATTGAGGAAGAACATCCTAAAGAACAAGAAAATGCTGGAACTAGGGATATCCCTTCCACTTCAGCTGTAAATCTAGAAACTCCAGCACCACAGAGAAAAAGGAGGTGATCAAAGGATGAAATTAAGGCATCTCCACTAATAAGAAGGAAAAGAACCAGGTCAGTCATAGCAGTATAAGCAGCAAGGGAAAAAATGGGCAACCTTAGAAGCACAAATTGAGTTCCCCATTCTTAAACCCAAACCAATTGATGCCCCACAGAGGCCAGTCGATGAAGAACCTCAAATTGAAGGAGTTCTGTTTGAAAACGGGCTATTAAAAGAGGAATTCCAAGCACTTAGAAAAGAATTGGAAAAATGGAAAGAAGCGTGTAGAAAAAAGGGTGAAAGGAAGCTGCACACATTGGTAGAAGCTGCAGATCAATTGGAAGGATCAAATCCTACCGAGGCTTGAAATGAGGAAGAAAGAGTGGTCTGTCCCACCTGTGGAGAAATATTTAATGAATTAGGTTATAAGGATGTAATTCATTCCTTTACAACATAGAAGTATGAACCTACAACTGAGGAAGGATAGGGACAACCTGATTTGAGAGATGATGGGACTCCCAAAGAGAAACTTTAGGAGAAGGAAGTTTCAGATGAGTAGGATGCTGCCACACAAGAACCAGCATCCTTGAATACTACTGATTTGAGAGATGGTGAAAATCCCCAAGAAAAAATTTAGGAGGAGGAAGCTTCAGATGAGCAGGATGTTGCCACACAAGAACTAACATCCTTAAATATTTCTGTCAAAATTGCCACTAACCCTAGAACAGAGGAACCAGAGGATGAAGTTATTCCTGATTTTATGGATGAAGATTGCATTGAGACCTTGAAATCCTCTCATGACACAAAAGTAATAGACATAGAACCACAATAGAAAAACAATGATGAGATAGAACAGGGTGCTGGCACACAAGAACCAGCATCCTTGAATGTTCTTGTCCAAGTGGCTGTCCAAGTGAGAAAAGAAGAACCAGGGACCGAAGGCACTCTGGAATTTATTGAATAAATCTATACTACAACCCTAGAATTATCCCAAGACACAGAAATACTAGAAAAGGAGCCACAACAGTAGGGAGATGAAGAAGTGAGTCAGGATGTTGTCACACAAGAACCAACATCCTTGAAAATTGCAGTAGCGACTCTTGAAATGCAACAAGAAATTAACCCTGAAGTGGATGTCATTACTGATATGGATTGGGGTGAAGATGAACAAGTTCAATCACAACCCTTAGGTGATACTAAAATCCTTAAGGAACAGATGCATACTGAAGAAGACATCCAATCTTAGTAGCATGAGAAAAATGAAGAACAAGGCTCTATCACACAAGAACCAGTAGCCTCACAGCCCTTGGCTAAGATAGCAACTGATGATCAGGTAGAAAATGAAATTAAAATTCAGTAGGAAGTTGCTCCATAAGAACCAACATCCTCACAGTCAGCTACCAAAATTTACAAAGGAGAACCCCAGAAAGAAGATGTTGTTACACAAGAACCAACATCTCCAGGAGTGGTGGACGTTGTTGCTGAAGAGAGCCTAGAAGAGGTTGCTGTCAAACAAGAACTAGCACCCCTAGAAATAGCTTTAGATGTGCAAGATGTCCAATGTGGCACATCAGGTGACAAAGTGTGTATTGAACCCGTTCGAAGTTTCATTGACCTAGATTCTGACAAGGAGTATCCTGAATAAGAAGAAGCCCTGAACCCTACAGCAAAATCTCAATTCTAAGAATGGAGGTAAGAAAATGGAAGAGCCAGGTGGAAGAATACCAAGAAGGGATAGTTTCCCTCACTGAGAATAAAAATACCATCAGGATACTAGAAGAGAAATGGGAAAAAGAACGTATGACCTAGAGACTTCGAGAAGAAGAGCTATAGAGCGAACTAAGGGAGATGAAAAAGTTCCAATCTATGTAGAAGGAAAAAGAGCATATGTATGCTCTTTCTCAACAACTCCTAGGCACTAGGGTACCTTCCTCTTCTTACCTTGTCTTTTTATTTGAACAATTTGTTTGGTTTAAGTTAAGGGCTGTGAAAGAAGGGAGGTCATTTGAGATAACAACCTCAGCAAAATTCTTGGAAACATTTTTTAGAAGCAATTTTGAAGATCAAAATTTGCTATGTGAATTATATTTGCATGAGATGGCTTGTCCTCTGGACCGCCATTCAAATCATGTCCCTTTTTCAGGAGATGTTTAGTTGAGGGCCTTTGCTTCTTTTGTGAGCAATCATGCTCGGTGGGAAAGGTCTTTTCAAACCTTTTCTCACAATGAAGCCCATTCTAATCTATGGGTCCGAAGTGAGCCTCAAAATCTTGGTATTTTTCTTGCTTGACACAGGATTTCACTCTCATGCCCCATCCAGACTCGGCACATAATGGAACTGCAGGAGGAAGTTATTTCTACCTGTACCAACCATATTTCTATACATCAACAAGAAGCGTTGAAAGGAAGTAAGCACAAATGGCAGGTTTCCTCTCCTACTCTCAGGAGCAGAGACCCCCATTATTTTATTAATTTTGAACAGGAACTTTCTAGGGTTGAGGGTTATGTTGGATGTATCAGGGAATGTGGGGATAATTGGCTTGGCCTAAAATTTAAATTTCCCCTCATCTGGTGGCCAGCAAAACCATACAAGATGGATTTCTCACTAACCAAGGCAGAGGAGAAGCAATGTTGGAGATATTGGGTTTCCCATATAGGGTTCATAGAAAAAGAAGGAACGTCTGAGTTCCCCTACAACTTCTCTTCTCTCCATGAACAGAGCACAGTGCAAGATTTAGATTCAGAATAATGGAGGTTGTTGCATGAGGACATGCAATAGGACAATTGGGGGGAGATGTTGGGCCCAAAAATGGCCCTTTTTGACCATCCTTATTCACTCCTTTTTTCCCTATCCTACCCCATCAAGCATGCCAATTAAATGTTTTATCCTCACTCTGGTCTTCAATCCACCACGGTATGATTGGTTATTGTCTTATTTTATTAATACTTATGATTATGGTAATTAAGGCTTTATATCTCTCAATATGCTAACATATGATGGTTTATAAAGGTATTTTGAGATATATAGACTGCAGGAAGATCGGGCTGAACATGCTACAAAAAGGATGGGTATTCATCACTCAAGCTGATCACCACCCATCCTACCATTGCCCAAAGAATGCAGTCCCAGTATATTATTCCTAGCAAAGCTGTACAAAGATAGCTGCAACAGAATGCGATAGATTTGGAGGTCAATAGTGCATTGTTGCTTGTGTCTAGCTGTGATATGAAGATATCATTATTCCTAGGTCAATTAACAGTTTCCCTATATTTCCTATCTTTCATCCTGCCACGGTTGTAACAGCTGTTGTAATTTAGAGTGCCTGAAGATCAGAGATCTTCATGGCTACCCAATAATTATGATTTACATTGTATAAATATGGAGAGCTGTTCTGAGCCAGGGGTTGAATCCATAATCAATTCATTGTATTAGTTGTGACTAAGAGTTGAGTAATCGATCTGCCTTTTAAATACAAGGAGTTACTTCAGATCTAAGGGTTTTAACGTGTGTTCATCCAGCATCTTTGTGTGAAGGTTGGGCCTGCCTTCCCACAGGGATTGTTGAGTTAGATTAGGCATTTTAATTATTCTTTCGTGTGATGTTATGTTTAATTTCATTTCTTCATAGGAAGTTGTGACAGTTGTGGATTGATAGTGTGTTATTCATTGGATCTCTTGGAAAGTTGTAGTGGCATGGTAAAATAGTCGACTGTGTAAGTAATTCTTTCTTATGCAATTGTGTGGTAGCTGAACAGCCCTGTCCATCCCCAGATCCCTTAATTATTGTTTCCATAGATTCTTACAGGTTGTTCCTTTGTTTTGATAATCGCAGAACTTTATTCCTGTAGTTTGAATTCCTGGATTAGTTGAACTCAATTTCCGTGCCTTGAATTTCTAGAAAGATCTAATTCCAATTTCTGTCTTTTGAACTTCTAAAGTAATCAGATCAAGATAGTTGGGTGAATCATTAGATGGATTGATAAACGAGATTTCATTTTCTGCAAAAGTAATTTAGATATGAATTCATGAAGCTTTCAATTTCTAGATCAAGAACAGCATAAGGTATCTGTGACTGTATCTTTTAGAAGGTAAACTAGATTAAGTGGATTCTTGGGATGAGCATAGCTAAACAGAGAATAAGATCGTTTATTTACAACAATTTAGTGTTTAAGCATATACAGTGCATCTTATCCTTGAAATACAATACTTCCCTGGGTTGACAATAAATATTGCACACTCTATATGTTAGCTGTAATTCATTTGCATATTGGGTGCCCAACAAAGCTTGAAAAGGAATAAAATTGCTTATAATACATAACTAGGAGGAGACGAGTGTTGCGGGAAAGAAAACTAGTTCCAAGCAGTGGAACATACCTATTCTCAATGCAAGGAAGCATGCGCAGGATAAGGACACTTGGGGGAATGTCTCCTCCAAGTAAGGGATGATCAAGCTTCAAAATATATATAAGAGGCTCTGCTTGGCTGGAATTAAGGAAAGCTCGCGCTATATGGTTAATAAAAATTAAATGGGGAGTCGACATAAATCTCAATACGTCAAGCGTGTGCATGAAAATGCATTTAAAACTTGATATAAAGGGGATTCCCTATGGGAAATGGCTAGCATAAAAGGTCAAGAAAGAATATGTGGTTCTTTCTCGAAGACATGGCGTGACTATAAGGGAATTCAAGACCTCAGGGAAAAATCGTAGCATGGGTACCAAATGGAAAAGAGGGATCTAACTAAGGAACCCATGAATAGGAAGGCTCTACTACTTACATAATGCCACTTCTAGTAGCAGTGTGAGGTTCTGTAACATTACGAAGTGGGTTCGTACCTATAGTTAAGGCCACATGGTCACAAGACAATGCATGGTGCAAGAATAATAATTGATCCTATCCTATATGCCAGTTCAAAATTAGACCTGTGATGAGCATGAATGAGTCAAAGCCTTGGATAGAGTGTAGAAAAAATGGACCCTACATGACAATAATATTAGTCCAAAACAGCTGGAAAAAAATCAGTAAAGAGTCCAAACTATAGGATATAGGGAGGATAAATCATGAAAACTCCATTCAAAGGAAATAATGCGGTGGACGATGGGACATAAGGAGGAATGTAAGGTGTAGACCCAACATTTACGTATCCACTACCACCCCTGTGAGAATGAACACTAGTGTTAAGACTGGGTGAAGGAAGTGAAAATCCTCCCACAAATGGAGTGTATGACCACTCCTAACTCTATTGGCAAGGTAAGGAGTTGCACGATGCCCCCCATTTCAACACCAGGGTCCACACTAGGATCTAGAGTGGGTGACAGTATACTAGTAGTGATATCAGGCATGCCGAACATAAAGGACCCAAACTCAAGAGAACATAAATATATTCAAGTAGTCGCGATCCCTAAAGACAACTAGTGCACAAAGAGCACACCCCTAAGAAAATATAGGTCACATGAAAACAAGCCAAGAGGGAGGATAAATGAGCTCTTGGATGTAGCAGGTATGTCTCGCTTAGGAGAGGCCTGAAATTCCCATACATTACAAGAGGAGGTGTGTAACCAATTAAAGTGACCCTCATCTTCAACACATGAAGCGACTGTGTTTTCCAACCCCTACCTAACCAAGACACTCATAGAATAACCTTTGCAAGTACCCCATGTGATACCTAGGTATGACAACTAAGTTCACCCAAATATAACCAATGTTTAGGCAAACAATATTAGGAGGGATCTACCATATGGGTAGGGTAACAGATCTTGAAGCTCGAAAGCACCAAAGGTACCTCAAAATCGCCTAGATATGAATAAGATCCTGGAATTATATCCGGCACTGCATAGAGAGTGGTAAGGGTCTATCCCCACCACAAACTTGTACACTACCTCGTGCTTAACTCCTATGTAAGAGGAGCCCCATGAGGACACTAATTATACCATGGATTTCTTTCTCTCACATGGACACACACCTAAATGTTTTGTTTTGTAGTCTTGGAAAATTTTACTCATGACACCCTATCCCAAGACTCCACAACCTAAGCTTGTTGATGCACCATTATCAAATAAAAAAGTGTAATTCATTTTAAATTAAGTGTTCATTTTAAGGTTTTGATTACTCAAGGGTAATGATCATACAACTAGCGACGTTATGACTTAGTAGTGATGATTCCACACCTAACAAACAATGCCAAGTGCAATTTGTCTTAAACTATGAACAAAGGGGTATGACACTACATGAAATGCACAAAAATTCATTCCTTTCCAAATGCCAATGCAATCCTTCCTATATGAAAGGCTAAACACAACTCTCATCCAAGCAATCCAATGCAAGTACTTTCTTAAATCCATATGTGAGAGGCAAGTAAGAATGCAAATATATAATTATTTTGTATTTTCAATATAAAATAATGAAAATGCAATAAAATTCATTAAAATTCTCAGTCTCTGCAGCAAGCATCAAACACAAGACAAGAAAGACATTGAGACAAAAAGATTCCAAACTGCATATGTACGTGACTAGGTAGAAGAAATACTACGTATATACATGAATGTAAACCTGTGTATATAGAGAGGAAAGTGGTTAAAAACATGCCAAGGGTCAAACCAATATAGGGTAGTTTCAATGGATGAACATACTACTAAATGCAACACAGAAATAGGGAGAAATAGAGAGCAAATTGAGTGAAAAAAGTGCACCCACAACCCCACCAAAAACGAAAATCTCTAGTGGAGTCGCAAATTCTGTTACGGAGAACATTTCCTATGGCTTGGGGTGGACCACAACAGACTGAATGACACTAGAAATAAACCCATTTCCATATGCAATAAAGATAAAAAGAACTAACACTAAGGGATGGAAGGTGTACCTTATTCCAGAAGGTTGTAGTCGATCCCTGGTGATATTTTCAACCACGCTTGTACCTATAATTCATCCTCAAAAACAACGAACAAGACAAGCATGATATATGTTAAAGTGTTAGGCCTACTCTAGCATATATAAAACCAATATGTATAAAGCAAAGTAACTACATCATGCAAGGATAGATATCATATATAGTTACACACATACAATGGACGAAAAATGGATACTTATATTGATTATAAACATAGATACAAGTGACAATCTATGTCGGCACTTTGTCGAAATGGAGAAACCGATTCCTCCACCTAGGCCTTCACCACTTCAATCCTCCATCTCAATGGAAATCTCACAGTGAAAAAGGAAAGCTTGGGAAGAGCATCGATGGGTGATCATACGAACAAAGGGATGCATACTCAAGCATGTATGAATGAGGCACAAATGAACTATAGTTTCCTTGCTCTCTTCAATTCTCCTCCTCCAATGTATCCAAGGGGCCCAATATATAGCCCTTCAATAGGAATTGAAGGGTCGATTCGGAGCATTTCCAGGCATATGGAAGGCCAAAGGTCAAGTTATTCGTGACTCAATGAGGAAAACCCCAAAATATTTTAGTTTTTGGCACATTTCCCGATTTAGACGGGTCATAGTGGTCCAAGCTGCATGTACACACGAGATGTAAGCTTGTGACCTGTGTATACAAATAAATAGATATTTTTAAGGTGCTTCTTAGAACATCAAAGTTTCTTTTGAGCAAAGGGGGTCCAAAGAGTCTGCATAAGAACATGGAAGGCCATAAAAGCATGATCTACCAAGTGTGGTAAAACCATCTATAACATATAACAAGAATAAAAATATAGAACTGTTCATAAAGATAAAGCATATATATTATTTTTGCAAGAATTTAAATCCTATATTAATTTTGCGAGAAGTTAAATCCAATCACCACTCATGAAAAAATGAAAGATATGTTTTATGTTGCTGACACAACATCCAAGCTCCAGAATTCTCAATTCTACTTAACCATGAACTAAAACCCCACATTCATCTAGATTTGTTTCAGCAGTAATTAATCATAATGAATTCAACCTATTATATCAATTCAACAAGAAATTAAATCTTTTTTCAACACTTCTAATTATCAATAAATCACTTGCATACACTAAGAGAGATCAACCATGCCAAGTAATCAATTGTTTCAGCAATGTAGGATTCACACACTTTAATTAACTAATTTTTTCAACAATGTATTAATGCTACAGATGACTAATTGATCCAACAACACAATACTCACATAATCCATATACATTCATTGTGTCAACAAATTATCATACCAAAATAATTATGAAATTCTATAGTTATTCAAACTGGGCGAGCTCGGTGACAAGGTGTTCCATTTCCTCCTAACAAAGGCACCTTAAAAAATAATGCTACATATGGTGGGACCTTTCCTACTGTTTCCACAATGTATTTAATGCTATATAAATGTCTTTTCTCTACCCACATTGGAAAGGTCCTTCCTTAATATTGATCTAGAGAAATGATTGGTTGTTGCACTTTTGATGGCTTCTCTATGAAAGTTTTTAATATTCATATGACCTACTCTAAGCAAGTCATTCTCAATGTATACTTCCATTATTCTTCCTCCTTGTGAAAAATCAACTCCTAGTCCCTTAAGGCTAGTTTTTTCTCTATAAGAAAAGAGTTTGATATCCCTTCTCTCAATTTAGTATTTTTCTTTTATTTTTGTTTTACCTTTTCCCCTCTTCAAAATTTGGTCTACAATGGTCCTCACTAGTCAAATATCAATAAATTTTATTTTATGTTTGAATTGTAACTTAACTAAAGGACACAACTTGGAGATCTATAAAAAAAAAAAGGTTTAAAGAAACTAAAATGTCATAGGAAAAAAATCTAGGCATTTCCAAGAAATTTCTACAGTATTTCCATTTTGTAAAAATTTCCTTGTATGTTTCAAGGAAATGGAGGAGTTGTGTTTCTAGTAACATAGATTTTCATTATTATGGGAACCATGACAAGTTCATATTTCTTAAACATATTGTTTATTTTCTTAAACATGCTATGCATAGATGATAATATTTGTTATTTATTGCAATTTATTTTCGAAAATCCATTAGTTCATTTGGAGGATAATAATTGAGATAAGGCTCATTGAAATATAATCATTTGTGAGAATATTAGCTGAGAGCGACGATATAAGAGGTTTTCAAAGGAATAGGTCTCTTCTCTATTGTGCAAGTCACTAACTCTATAGGAGGTATGAAGGAAAATGAGAACTCTTCACATTTTCATTGTTCATTAAAATGCTTACTTTAATTTAGAATCCACATGGGAATCAAAATCACCAATGATGTTGTTAGAGGTGTAAAGAGTAATCAAGAGTGAACATTTTCCTTACACATTTGGATGGGTCTTCTTCAATTACTTTAGCTATGGAAGGAAAATTAAGGGGCATCTATTTTCAACCATACCACTCAATGATCTAGATGTGATGCAAATATAGCTTGAAATAATTAATTGTGTATTGTTTTGTTTGACCATTACAAATGTCAAATTGATAACATGTGCATCAGACTTATATCCTTCAAAACTCTCTAACCCAAAACAACACCTCATACTTTGCTAAGCTTTTTTTAGGATACAACAAAATATTTTGTTCACTTGGCCAAGGTTGGACAATCTACCACTCTTCTTGTATAAAATTAGGAAATATCAACCTCAAAGATGAGATGTCTTACCTTTAGAATTTGCAATAGAAATGGTAGAATAAGATCCACCAGCCACTTCCATGTTTTTCCCCATGGGATATCCCACAACCATGTCTCCACTAGGACAATCAATTCCCTTTAGATTACAATTTACTCCTTCTGCCAAGGATCGATTTGAAACGGGGTGTAAAGAACATGGTATTCACCCTTTGCACCCTTATTCTTAATTCTCATGTGTCCCTCCATTTTGATGTTTCCAACCAGAGAAAAGTTATGACCAAAATACTTTCACCACATATACTTTCTAAAAGACAATTGAACTTATTAAAAAATATTTCCATATATATGACATGAGATGCACCAAAATGGAACATTTGAATAGTCCAAGACCTAGGTATATCTCTTATCACCATAAAGTATATATATATTATATCAAATAGCCCTCTCCTTATATTAATCTCAACAATAACATGGACTATAATCCTTATGCATTCCTCCTTGAATGAGTTATCAACCATTATTATCTTTCAACTTTTTTACCAATTGAATATATACCCTCCGTTGACCATAAATCCATGGATAGTTTTGAAAGTTTGACCCATATAAGAAGGATTGTGACCCCCTCATCCTTGGCATCAAAATATAGGTGCTATGGTTTGAGGTTTAGATAATCTTGACCCTAAAACCATCATCCTTTGATAATCTTGTGGGGTATTCCTTTGACTGAAAGATAATAAAAAATATAACCACAAGAAAGTACATGGATGATGTGTTTGTAAGATACCATAGAGAACCATCTATTCTGGGCCTATTCCTTAAGGTGATTCCATAGGAACTTCTCCACAATGGTCTTACCGGAGAAATCCAAAACCTAATTAACCTAAATATCCCTCCTCACCACCATACTAACCTTGTATTTTCTCCTCCTAAGTATCTTCCTTCATTTTTTTTAGGTGATATTGTTTCTATAGCATTTGACACCCCTACACCTCCTCTCCTTAGAGTTTCAAAATCCATTTTTCTACTAAAAATATTCTACCTTCATAACCCCAAGTCTTCATAGTCTCTTCATCATTGTTATCAAAATGATTGTTTATAAATTTGTGATAATGTAAGCTATATGTCTCATTCCCTATGCTCTAAGAAAAGCATTGGAAACTTGGAAAATATTGAATATCACATGGAATTTATGGATTGAAATCCAAAGGGATAGCTCTGACCTTGGGTGAAGGAAAATACCTCTTCACCACCTCGGTATATGCTTTTCCATAAATAAGGTTAATATGATAGGACAACCTTGCCACCTTGGCATGGTGATTAACTTCACAGAAAGAGTTTTGACAATGATCATTATGTGAGCTTGATAGCTCATTAAATCTATTAAATGAAAATTACCCAAGTCTCATTGGCACTATATGTTTGTAATTAATCAATTGTGATGAAAATTCAAGTTCCAAAAGCCTCTCATGGGACCCTAAACCACAATGCTCAAAAACATTTATGCTCTCTATTGAGTCGTCAGAGTAATCCACTAATTGGACATTGTGATCTTCATTGGTTAGGGTTTCCATTATTAAAACCCTATCATTAGCCTTCAAACTCTTTCATTATTCCTTAACTCAATTTGAACATCATCAATATCATTTACTTATGTACATACATTTTTCAGATTAAATTTATTCATATTGTCTACTACTTAATATTCATAAGTATTCTTTTATATAATACATGCTTGTTTAGATGATTTTGCAACATAAATCCTTGAAAATATTGGTTCATCAAATGCACTATTTATGAGAGAAAGTGCTTCATTATATTTCTATATAATTTCTTTTAAGGATTGCTTCCCATTATCATCCATTACTTTTTATTCTTGATTAGAAGGAAAATTGTAGCTTCTAGTTACAAGATTCTATAAATCTTTAGTGATAAATATGGGTTGCATTGTTTTACTCCAATAAAAATAATTTGTGCCAATAGGTTTAGAAAACATAATATTGCTCATCTAAATTCTAAAAATGAGTAAGAAAGAAATGCATGATGCAAAATCACTACAACTTATCCCTCTCCAAATTGGCACAAAAACACCTATCCTCAAAACAAGACTTAACCCCACACATGCATGCATAATAAAGACATAATTTTAATCTCCCAAAACATAATTTTAACCTAAAAATGTGTAACCATTGAACAAACTTTTTTGGTACTAAAATAAGCCTTTATTAAACCCTTATGCAAAACTTTCTCTTTTTTACCTATTTACAACCTTTACAATACATTTCCAATCTTTTCAATCTCTCAAAATTCAAAATTATCGTATCTCTCAGTTTCTTTATATATATATATTTTTTAAATAATAATCAATCATATATATTTTAATGATAACCACTGGAAATAATAACCACACATTAAATCAAAATATATATTTATTAAATGATAACCAATCATATATATTTTAATGATAACCACTACAAACAAATGAAGTGCACTTGGATAAATGGAGTTGGGTTGAAACGTTCTTCCATGCAATTTAAGTGACATAAAAATCCATAATATCATTTGCAAAGTTGTTCATATAACCCAAACAATATTTTATTTTCCTAATTGATTAGTAGAAATTCATTATTTCATTGCTATTTTATTATAAGACTCAAAATAGTAAGTGTTATCTATGAAACGTGTGTGCATAAATGGCTTGGCTTCGCGAGTAGTAAGCTCCTTTGTCCATTAAGTTTTCATTGCAGTTTTTTTATAGGTTTTTTTACCATAAAATTGTTTGTTTTGTGCATATATATTTAATATTTTTGTGTATATATATTAAATATATTACAAAAAAACTAAGTTGTAAAATTTAAGGATGCCATAAACTAATAAAAATGCCAATTCTTTACCATAAAATTGTAGTGCATAACACAATGAAATAGTTTCCGGTGAAATAGTTTTTGTTTTGTGGATATATATACTAAATTTTTAGAATTAAAAAAAATGAAATTTTTAATTTAAGGGTTCCTTAAACTTCTAAAAAAACCATTGTCCATCCAGTTTCATGGCATTTTTACCGTAAAATTGTACTCCATAACACGTTAAGTTTTTGTTTTGTGCATAGTCCATCCAGTTTTTATGGGAGATCTTTACCATGAAATTATACCACATAACATAATGAAATAATGTAGGGGTTTCATAAATCAATAAAAAGACCATTGTCCATCCATTTTTCATAGCAGTTCTTTGTCGTAAAATTGTATCACATAACACAATGAAGTAGTTTTTATTTTGTGTATATATATACTAAATATATTTTACAAAACTAGCTTGAAAGATTAAAGGATTGCATAAACTAATAAAAAAACCATTTTCCATCCAGTTTTCATGGTAGTTCTTTACCGTAACCGTAAAATTGTACTGCATAATACCTTGAGGTAGTTTTTGTTTTGTGCATATATATGATAAATATATTTGAAAACAAACTAAGTTGGAAAATTTAAGGGTTTCATATTAAAAGATCAATTGTCCATCTAGGTTTTATGGCACTTCTTTGAAGTTTTTTGTGTGTATATCTGCTAAATACATTTAAAAAAATATATAATTGGAAAATTTAATTGTTGAATAAACTAATAAAAAAACCATTCTATGTCGAGGTTTTATGGAAGAACACCATGAAGTAGTTTTTTTTTGTGCATATATACTAAATATTATTATTTTTTAAATATAATGCAAAAATTAAGGGTTGCATAAACTAATAAAAAAATCCATTGTCCATCTAGTTTTCATGGAAGTATTTTTACCCTAAAATTGTACTGCATAGCATAATAGGGTGAAGTAGTTTTTTGTTTTATACTGCATAACATAACACGATGAAGTAGTTTTTGTTTTGTGCGTATATAGTAAAATATTTATAAAAAAAAATAAAATTTTGATGGCACCTTAGAGAAATTAGATGGAACTTGTATTGCGTAGCATAACACAACATACCACCATGAATTATTTTTTGTTTTGTACATATATATTCGAAATATATTAAAAACAAAAACTATGTTTTCAATGGTATCGTAGAAAATTTAGATGGCACTAGCCGAAGAGAAAGAAGTTCACAAATTGATGGAAGCATCTGGCTGGGGTACTAGCTCTCTAACTAGAGGATATGTTGCTTGGTAAACAACAGGTTTTTCATAAATAAATGGGATGTGCATCTCAATCTGGAACCAAAGAGTCCTCTACATGGTATCGTAATGGAGGAAGATCAATATCTCAATAAAATGCATCTTCAGATATGGTCAAAATGTTTCTCGACCTAGCCAGGACATTATCTTTTCTCTTGGAACTCAATGAATAGGATCCACTCATGTCTTTTCCTTCACTGATGGGAGAAACATAATCAACTGCTTAAATTTGATCTGATTTGCTAGTGGTGCTAAATGAATAGTTCCAGAAAATTTAAGTGTTGTATAAACTAATAAAAAATCCTTGGATTTTATTATGTTGGGTTAAAACTTATTTTTTTTAATATGTATATATTATTCAAATTAATAAAAATTATTGTATTTTTTTTAATATTATAATAAAAGATGTGTTGTGAATTATCCAAAAAAAAGGTAAACAAAGAATGGGCTTGCTACTTACGCAATCAAAGAATCAAAGAATGAAAAAACAAATCCAAATAGTAACTTGTTAGACAAAACTAAACTGGTTATCAAAATCAAATGTGACTGGATACAAATCCCATAACCTTCCATTCAACTTACCATAATTTATAGAACATTGGGATGCAAAATAATGAACAATTCAAATTTCAATTAAAAAATTAACTTATTAATCCCAACAACACAATATGAGGTGATCAAATTAGGTGAACAAAAGATCCAAAAGTCAACCAAATTACTCACAACTAGCCATTGAAATTGAAAAATGCATATGTATGGAACATGACAATAAGTAGAGTTTTAATACTTCTAGCATTAATGTCTCTTGCATAACTAGTAATATGTAACTATAACCCAAAACAATTTAAAACTACAGAAAAAGTGCCATAAACAACAAGTAGATTTTACTTTACCACTCGGTGAATACCAATTTGTGAATAGAAAGAAAGAAGATGATCATTTGGGATGATGAATAGTATCTCTTGGGAAAAAAAGATCATTTGGTCGATCTAAAGAAGACATGTAAAAATTATAGAAAATTGGGGGGGGGGGGGATTGGTGTGAAGGTACAAATTTTGGTCAAAGGTAAAAATATGGAAGGCTAAATAGGTGTTTGAAGTTTCTAGTACTAAAAATAGGGTTGAATGAAGGATTAAATATGAATTTTACTCGAAATCAAGGGCAAAGGGAGGGTTTTAGGTAACTTTGGGAGGGCCAAATCATTATTTTTTTCATCCCTCATTTATAGCGGGAGGGCTATTTATTAGTTTAATTTTTATTTCTTCAATTAATATTGGAGGAATGTATTAAAATTTAAAAATAACTTTTCATATTAAAATTCTCCCATTAAAATTTTCTAACTCCCTTAATTTCTCCCATGGGATAAATTTAGTCCATAACATTTTCCTGAGTATGAATTATTATTGTTATATCATGCCAAAACTACCTACAAGTGAGCATGGTCATTTTACAAATCCCCTTTCATCCTCTAAGAAAACATCATGTTGTAATACAAATCTCTACTTGGATAATCATTACAAAGAAAAACACAACCAATTGGGTACTCCTTTAGTTCCCCCAATATGGTAGTTATTTGAAGGAAGTAATCAATCCGAGCGAAGATGCAAATATCACAAAGGAATTTCCCCTAAGGGACCTTAAGAAACATAAAGTGATGGATACCCAAGGTCACCATACTATTGACTAAATGAGGATATACATGGCATATGAGGGTATTTCAACACCTATTCAGGAGGCCTATTAGGTACCCTCAATGTTAAAAATATCAAGTGATGATTTTAATATAGGATGGGGTCCAAGCCATGGAATTCTTACTAATTTCACTACCAGTTCCCAGATGAATAGGTAACTACATACTCACTAATAATTGAGTATTAAACATATTGGTACATTGTTTAGTAGTCCAACAATAGACGCTTGTGGGAGTCTAAGGTGTTAGATTGTTTAGTGGTCCAATAATAGAAACTTGTAGGAGTCCAAGGTGTTACATTGTTTAGTGGTCCAACAATTAGTTGCCTCATCTTGTAACTTTGCTTTATCATCCATGAGATGAATGATCAAAGGAATGTTGTGATTTGTTCCCATTATTTCAAAATCCTTTATATTCTTCCTTTGATCCTAAAAATATGGATTTTCCCTTTATATTTTTTGGGATCCTATCATATTCTTGATATATTTTACGCCAACCCTTTATTTTTATTAACAATGGTATTCATCCTAGCTTCCAAATATTAATTTTATTTAAATATATTAGCTTACTTATTCTTCATGTTCTGATTCTCAAGCGTTACCCTAATATATGTTAGATTTTTAATGGTTATACAAGATATAAAAACATTTAGCATTACATCATAACCATAAGCAAAGGATCAGTGAAACAAAGACAAGTGCAGCAACACAAGAGAACACAAATATTTTCCTCGGGGAAACCACAAGGGAGAAAACCCTGCAAAACTTCCTCAGTATAGAATTCAACCAAGTACAGTGTAAACCCCCAGCAACAAGAATAGTTGCACATATTCCACAATAGAATCTTTCTCTCTCTCTCTCTCTCTGACGCAATAATTGAGTGTAAGATGATGTGAGAATGAGAGAGGTGCCTCACCTATTTATATTCATTAGGTGAGTGCCTCAACCAACTAACTAAGTCATCCAGGTTCCCTAATTAGGGCCGACCTACCTTGGGAGACTCAAAACACATTTTATATATTACTTTTGTGGGTACTATTGCCCTGAATTACAATGGACGGTTTACCTCATGACTTTTACATGAACAACTACATCAAGGACATCTCTGAATGGAGAATACAACAAAAGTACAATAGAATATCTTATGAAGTTACAATACTTTAACACTCCCTCTTAACTAGGAAGGTATTCTACATTAACAACAACCATAATCAAAATTGTACAATTCACTGGTGAATCTCTATATGTCATAGGATGTTTTGGAATAACACCATGCATATTCATCATCAAACTCAGTATGAGAATAATGGATCTTCTTCTGCAACCTCAGTATGTAAATACTAAATCATCTTATATGAGTACTGGATCATCTTTTGCAACCTTAGCATGTAAGTACTGAATCATCTATGAGTACTGGATCATCTTCTGCAACATTAGTATGTGGATACTAAATCATCTTATGTGAGTATTGGATCATATTCTAGATATTGTATCATCTTTTGCAAAATCATTATGTGGATACTAAATCATCTTCTGAATATTAAACCTTCTTCTGTAACATCAGTATGTGTATATTGAATCATCTTCTTCCACATCAGTATGTGAATACTGAATCATCTTTTGGACCTTCTTCTGTAACATCAGTATGTGAGTACTGAATCTTCTTCTACCACATAAGTATGTGAGTACTGAATCTTCTTCTACCACATAAGTAGGTGAATACTGAATCTTCTTCTACAACATCAGTATGTAAATACTGAAACATCATCATTTTCATCATCTGTATGTAAACACTGAAACATCAACATCTTCATCATCATTATATAAATACTAAAACATCAACGTCTGCATCATCAGTATATAAATACTGAAACAACAACAACATAATTATCATGTTAGTGCTAAAGAAAAATCATCAATAAATGATATATCATCATCTGCATTATCAACATAGAGATGTTGGAACATCATCATTATCATCAACATAAAAATGTTGAGACAACATCATCATCATCAACACAAAGTGTTGTGACTTCAACCACATTAACATTATCAGGACAGGGTGTTGGGACCATAACCATATCAGCATCATCAACACAAGGTGTTGGGACCATAACCACATCATCAGCATCAACATACAAATACTGAAGCAACATCATTATCAACATCAGTATAGAAATACTGAACCTGCCACATCAACATCAGTATGAAAATACCGAGCTTGCCACATCAATATCAGTATGCAAAATACTGAACTTGCCACATCAATGTCAATATGAAAATACTGAATCTATCATATCGGTATGGGAATACTGAAACACTCTCAACAATCATCTAAACAACATCAGTATGAAAAATATTGATCCTACTACATCAATATAGGAATACTAAAACTATCTCAGCAATCAATTGAACAATCAACAATCATCAGTGTAGTAACATTGAAACTTCAACAATCAACAATCATCAATCATCAGTGTAACAACACTGTAACTATCTCAACAATCATCAGTATAGTAATACTAAAGCACACATCTCAGCAATCAGTATAACAATACTGAAGCAAACATCTCAACAATCATCATTATAACAATACTGAAGCAAACATCTCAGCAATCATCAGTATAACAATACTGAAGAAACAATCATCAATATTGAAGCAAACATTTCAGCAAACATATCATCAAACATCAGTATACCAATATTGAATAAATCATGTCAACTATCAACAATATAAAAATATTGAAAATACATCTTTCCCTTCAACGTCTAGGAGCAGCATCACAGTGAGTTCTATGGTAGATCCATCTGTTCATTTTGTCTAGCTTACTAACTCTTTCAAGACAAACAATCCTAGCTAGACAAATGGATCTTCCTAGGGACCAAAAAAACCTTTTCTGGCTTACTAACCCTTTCAGTCCAAACAATCCTAGCCAGATATACTTATCCCCCTAGGATTAACAAGCCTCATCTGACTTACTAACCCTTTCGGTCCAAACAAGCCTAGATAGACTTACCCTCCTCTAGACTGAGCTACTCACCACTACATCCATCATCCATCTATAGTCACTCCCTCTTTTGAGAGAGGTCCTTTCGGACTACAACAAGTTTGTCTCGGAAGTATTCAAACTTTACACGAGCCATAGGCTTAGTTAACACATCTGCCACTTTTTCCTCTATAGGAACATGCTTTAGCTTTACATCTCCCTTTTGCAACTTGTTCTTTAACATTCTCTTCTTGTACACCTGCAACTGCATCGTATATTTACAACTTGCATCATTATTCTTTCGTGCATCTGTAACTACATTATTCTTCTCTTGCACATCTGCAATTGTATCATACATCTGTAACTTCATCATTTCTTCTCTTGTAGATGATTGCATACCATCCATCCTACAAGTCAAATACAACTGTATGATTAGAAACATTTCGTAACATATTAAAAATGAAAAATTCTCATGCATAAAGATATATATAATCATGCAACTATTTTCGCTAATGCAACAATCATCCATATCCCTTATACATACAGTAACTTTCTATATGCCTTCCATCTTTCTCAGACATCATTTCAGCAAGGAGGCTTCATAAGTAGCAATGGAACAACATAATCCAATTACCCATCACCTGCATATTATTCGTAAACTACAAATATTCTAATATGTATAATATATTTCCTGAATCTAGAAACATGTCTATGTACACATATTGAACAACTATATATATAGGAAATGACAATTCAAATACTTATCTTCAATTGTTTGGTAGACTCCATCTTGATCTTTGTCTTCTTGGGTTACTGGAGTCTCTACCAATGTGTTCAAATTCATCGTTTGATTCTAAGGACCTATTCCTACCTTGCTCATGATCGAAAATACTGAGCAAGTCTTATTACACCATAGATCACATAGGATTGTGTTTATGTGTCCTTCCAGTGCATCTCTCCTTATCCAATGATGAAATGGATATGAGTATAATATTCATATTCATCAATGTAATCCTTCTGGATCATATTTCTCATTACTTTGAGGAATATTTACTTGATTTCTTCTCAGCTGTAATATATTCATCCTTGGTTCTATTGAGAGAAACACTCTTCTTTCTGCAATACGTTGGAGTGATATTTTTGTTTGTAGCACTATCAAATCAAATAAAGTCATCATATCTATGCAATACCCTTTATGTTCCACACCATTTGCTCTGCATATTTTACTTGGATAAGTACAATTTCCTCTGTATTTCATTATACCTCTAATCCTGAGAATCATGTCAAGATTCTCGAGCTTTGAGATCTATCGTAGTCACTCCATATGAGGTGGAGCACCATCCTCCTTCTGCATCTATATTAGGACATTGGAGTGATAGTTAGCCTCCTCTGCTACTAGTATTCTTTGTATCTATCTACGTGTTTTTCATCCTTTATAGGATTATATCTTCAACCTTATAGTAAAGGTTGGGATCTACATCACTTTAGTTAATCCTCAAGCTCCTTATGTAACTGTATGTGTTGTCCAATGGGAGCCTACTGAGCTTGTACCAATCATTCTATGCATAGGTGGTTCTCTGTAGAGAGTATCAAACCATATAGGTTTCTTAATATGTTCTTCTACTTTGATTACACCAACTGTCTAGTGTAATATCTACTACTAAAGAGGTGTGTCTATCCCCTAGAGCAGTGTCTTGTCGACTCTCTCTTTTTTATACAAACCATGAACCTTGCTTCATATCTTTTGATACTTTGATTTGTGGTATACTTGATCTTGTAGGTATGTATTATTTCCAACCCCATAGGTTAGAGAAGAATTGGATTCACCAATTGGGACTTATACAAAGTTTCACAAGGTGACTTATTTCAGGACTGTTCAGCATAGCGAACTTGTACGGACCTCCATGTGTCATTGTTTCACCTTCGACTTCTAAAAATTTCACCACAGAAACTATAGTCTGTTCCCTATATGAAACATCTTTCTAAATTTCATTTGGACCTTCCTAGCCCGAGATATAGTAATTCTCCATAGGTCACTTGTTTAAGACTGAATTGTGGGAGAGGTTGGAACCCTGAGTTGGAGGAATCATAACTCTTATATTATAGCAAGTATGAGGATGAAACGTTTACATAGTGTAGAGTAATATTTTATCTTCGACATTTCAAAGTTTCATCTCTTGATCCTTCTCCAATATTGCGTTATAGTGAAATTCCCAACATGACTAGTTTTTTTTCTAGGGTTTTCAAGCATGAAACCCTAATATTCAGTAGTTGTATTTGTAGCAATGTATATGCTGCACAAAGGATTCTTTCAGGGTGGCTTTGATTCCATGTTATATTTTTAATGGTTATACAATATCTAAAAACATTTAGCATCATAACCATAAGCAAAGGATCATTGAAAGAGAGACAAGTGCAACAACAAAAGAGAACACAAAGATTTTCCTCTGCCGGGAAACCACAATGGAGAAATCCCTGCAAAACTTCCTTAGTATAGAACTAGACAAAGTATAGTGTAAAACCCCAACAAAAATAATAGTTTCACATATTCCATATTAGACTCTTTCTCTCTCTCTCTCTCCAGCGCAATACTTGAGTGTAAGATGATGTGAGAATGAGAGAGATGTCTCATCTATTTATATTCATTAGGTGAGTGCCTCAACTAACTAACTAAGTCGGTCAGGTTCCCTAATTAGGGCCGACCTACCTTGGGAGACTCAAAATACATTCTATATATTAATTTTGTGGGTACTATTTCCCTAAATTACAACGAAGGGTTTACCTCATGACTTTGACATGACCAAATACATCAAGGACATCTCCAAATGGAGAATACAACAAAATTACAATAGAATATCTTTTGAAGTTATAATACTTTAACAATATATTTATCAAACAATACATTACTTGAGCTTTTTTCCAATCTCACATGGTTTATTGGAGGTGATCCTTCTATATATATCCTTATTTCACCATCTCTCCAATCCCCTAATTTCATTTCAAAGGTTATCTTGGTGGCTTGTGGCTCAAAATTATTGATCATATATATTAAAATCCATTGACTACATGGAACCAACACATTCTCTAAATTTAAACTGAAGAATATTAGTTGTAGTTTATGGAAGTTCAAATCAACTAAACTATTTTTTGTGAATCAATGATTAGGTTCCCGAAGAGGAATCTAATCCTCAGGATTTACGAAAAGATTTTAGATCTCTATCTGTCATGGAGAAGGTTACGGACACTAGAGACAAGGTTTCTCTCATACTCCTAAAGCTCTTTTGTGTAGAATCATAATACACCTAAATCTAGAAACATACATTATGCCATTGTGAATCTTTGGTTTGGAGGCATTCTTCAAGAGATCCAATTTCAATAAAGAAATGTTGAAAATTGTGATTTTATCAAATCTACAGGTCCTCTAAACAAGAGACATGATTTCTCACCACCCTTTTAGAGTAAATAGTTATAGAAAATAAGTGATGTCATTATCCCAAAGAATTTTTAAAATAAAGGAATCCCTCCTTTAATTGTTTTAAAGAAAAGCAAGAATGTACAACAGTACGAGCCTTGTAGGCCATTTAGTTCAAATCATTTTTTGTCTCGCATACAGCGTGTCCATACCATATATAACTGACAAGTTTTCCATCCATATTGCGTCGATCATACTTGGACCTAGAGGACCCTGCAAGGTGTTTGTGTGACATGACTTACCATTTTGGAAAGAAAAGGATTAATATTTGAAGGTGGAGGCATTCATATCAAAGTGTTTCTCATTACAAACTAAATGTAAGGCTCTTAATATTATCTATATTTTTCTTACAAATTTTTTTGTGAACATCCATTTACTAAGATCTATTATTTAGTACCATGGAAAGTCCTACCTTTCTATTTTTTTATGGTTATTGCCACAATGAACCTAATGTATTTCATTTCTCATTTCAACTGAAAGAATCAACGTAGAAACATAATACTTTCTATATTTAAAGGTGGATATAAACAACCATGAATAAAGCCACAAGAAACATGAGACAATGGATTAAAACTCGTAGAAGGACTCTTTGAACAAGATTAAGAGAAGGCTCATCAAGCTTGATAAGAGAATCAATTAAGAGATTATAGAACTAAAGAAGATTTGAAGAAATCAACTATGTCTTCGAGAAATTGGGGGATTTGAGATGGACAACAACTGGAAAGAGGTATGATTGGAGAGTCTAACAACATGAGGGATGAATATGAAAAAGAAAATACCTAGTCTACTAGACCCTTCCCAATCACTAACCAAATTTTAATAATGAAAACCAAATTCTCCAATTGTGGAGGCAATGCCTTAAGCTTCCCACCATGGTTCCAATCTCCTCGAGACATGTACATATCATCATCCTTTAATGGGTTGAATCGACTACTAAATTTTACCATCAATAGGCTAATTCCCTTGGTCAAAACAAGTCTATAGGGAAGTCTTCTTATGTTTCAATGTAACAATCTTTAGATGATTCTCACAACCAAATTCACAACTTGCTAAAAAAATCAATAACATAAATGAAATGTCACCGAAATTTCC
>LPNX010733833.1:63094-92284 GCA_001517045.1 Pseudotsuga menziesii
ACACTTACAACCACCAGCATGATAGGAACTCAAACTACTATCATTTGTGGAAAGGAATAGCACTTATAGTCACCAACATGATAGGAACTCAAACCACTATCATCTGTGAAATGGCTCAGCACTTACAACCACCAGCATGATAGGAACTCAAACTACTATCATCTGTGGAAAGGCACAGCACTCACATCCACCAGCATGGTACGAACTCAAACTACTACCATCTGTGGAAAGGATCAGCACTTACAATCACCAGCATGGTACGAACTCAAACTACTACCATCTGTGAAAAGGCTGTCAGTCCTAGACTGAGGATCCTTGGTACCTCACCAGGTAACTCCATTCAAAGAATGGAGGTAGCTCTTATATCTGACACTAAGTCAGAATGGCTTAGCACTTATATCTGACATGGGAGGAACCTAATCCTTTAGCCATGACAGAATGGCTTCATCCCTTACATCTGATCAAGTGGGAACACATACCTCTATCACATGAAAATGGCCATGCACTCATATTTGATCATGTGAGAACAAATCTCACGGTCATATCAGAACGGCCCCCAGTCATAAACTGAGTTTTCCTGGTACCTCACCAGGTAGCTCCATTCCAAGAATGGCAATAGCCCTTACATCTGATCATGTAGGAACCAATCCTACAGTCATATCAGAATGGCTTAGCACTCACATCTGACATGGAAGGAACCAATCCTCTCACCATGACAGAATGGCTCAGCCATTACATCTGACCTGCTTGTCAGAATGGCTATGAATCTCAGCACTCATATCAGTCATGGAAGGAACCAATCCTCTCACCATGATGGAATGGATCAGCCCTTACATCTGACCATGAAAGGAACCAATCCTCTCACCATGTCAGAATGGCTATGGGTCTCATCACTTTTTCTCTAGGAGGAAACCTTAATATGAAGAACACCAAGTCTTTCTCTGAAGTACTTGAACTTCAGCCTAGCTAGTGGCTTCGTCAATACATCAGCTATTTGTTCCTCCGTCGCAACATACTGGAGCTTCATTGCTCCTCCTTGCACCATATCCCTAATATAGTGATACTTGATCTCGATATTATTCAACTTGTCATGGAACAATGGATTCTCTGACAACTTCATGCAACTCTGGTTGTCGCAATATCTACAAGTAGAATCCAACTGGAGATCAAATATATCAGACAGTAGCTTCTGCAGCCATACTGCCTCACAACTAGCTGAACAAGCTGCGACATACTCTGCTTTAGCTGTACTTAGTGCCACACAGGATTGCTTCTTGCTAAACCAAGAGATCACACCTGATCCCATACTGAAGCAACATCCCGAAGTACTCTTCCTGTCGATGGCACTGCCTGCCCAATCTGAATCAACATAACCCTCTAGGTTAATCTTCTGATTCGCATCGTACTTGAGCCCATAATCAATTGTACCCTTCAGGTACCTCAGAATATGCTTTGCAGCAGTCAAGTGAACACTTCTCGGATCTGTCAAGTACTGGCTCAAGGTGTTCACAGCAAAGCAAATGTCTGGTCTCGTGTTTGTCAGGTACATCAATGACCCAATCATCTGACGACACATCGTAGCATCAACCGTCTCTGATGAAGCATCACTTAACAGATTTAGGTTTGACACCATAGGTGTGGTTATGTAGTCCATCATCCTGAACCTATTCAGGATCTCTACTGCATACTTCCCTTGTCCACACCTCCATGCCTAGAAAATAGTGTATCGACACATAACAGGAGTATCACTAGTCTTCCACCTTCAACCTTGAAGCAAAGGTTGGAATCCACTTTACTCTCGGTAAAGCCTAGAGTCATCAGTAATCTTCCCATCCTGTCATACCATGTCGAACCTCAAGATATTCTGTAGCCACTCCCTCTGGAGCGAAGCATCATACTCCCTCTGTCTTCTGTGCTCTATGCACTAAAAACATTCTGTACCGGAGTGACAAGTAGCTTCCTATGATACTAATATTCTATGTGACCGTCTAGTGTATAGACTTGCATCTTCAACCTTGTAGCAAAGGTTAAGATCTTCATCAATCTCATCATGTATGTGTTTCAACTCTTACTAGCTGCAAATGTCTCTTAGTAGTCTAGGCCTTCCTTTTGTGAGAAGCCTCATGCTACGAATCTTTCTTTGTATCCCACGATGTTTCCATCTACTACATGATGGAACTATGAACTTCTCTTCAGGTCTCGATACTTCACCCTGACATCATTCTTCTTGAACTAGTCTTCCCTTTCTTCTTGGTGGCTGGAAGGTTCTGCATCAATGATGTCACTGCACTCGTCATATTATTCTTTGTCTTTGAACTGTCGTCACTTGTTCTTCGGAACAAGTCTTCATTCTTCTTTGCTTGTAGGCGATTATGTATGCGGTCTTTCCTACAAGTCAAATGCGTTTGTATGGTTAGAAACATTTCATAAGGAATATTTATACTGGAAAGTTCTTATGCATAAATATATGATCATGCAACTACTTTAGCCAATACAACATTCATCCATATCTCACTGAAACTTTCTAGATGCCTTCCATCTCTACCAGGACAACATTGAGATTGTGCACTAATCCAATATGTCAGCAAAGAGGTTTCATTCTAGATAAGTAGCAATGGAGAATTTGTATAGCACCATGAGCTACTTACCCATCACATGCATATTAGTAGTATACTGTTGTTAATGCAAACATCCTATCATGCATAATACATCAACTAGATATAAACAAATGCATGACAAAACAATATTATGAAATGACAATTGAATACTTATCTTTATTTATTTCGTGGGCATACTCCTTCTTGAGTCTTCAGCTTCATCGTCGTCTTCATTCATGATAGCATCGTTTCTTATCCAAATGTTAAGGTGGATAAGAAGTTCTTCAAAAGTTGAGTTCTTCATATTCCTCATTGCTTGAGGGATCTTGTTTGGATGGTGAGAGCTTGATCTTCAATTGCTCCCATCTTCTGTTCTCTTCTTATGAATCGACTGAAAATGATCACTTCCTTCTGGAACACATTCCTTGAATGAATGAATTCCACAATCCTGGGAGGCCATTCAAGGTGGCCATCACCACTTCTACATTCTTCACTTCTGCTTCAAGTTGTTCTTGATTTGAGAGACTCTTATGACTGCATGGTCTCTGCATTCTAGATCTTCACATTCTTCAACTGATTTTTGTTCTTCCCTTCAAATAGCTTGAAATAGGTAGTGCTCTATAATGCACATGTGCAAGCCTTCTATGCCAAAGCTCATTTGGCTCTACTGTTTCATGGATCAAGGCTTGTTCTGGATTGCCCTTCAATTTGTACAAGCCTCCTTCTTTTTCTCCAATCACTACCGCATCATCAATAGTCTTTCCTTTTGGCCACATGATGACTTGACCATCTATGAGTGCAGCCCGCATTCCTTTTGCATTAATGCTGAAATGGAGAGAAGGTTCTTCTTCAGTCCTGGAACAAACAATACTTCTTTCATTGTTAGAGACTTACCATAGTCTAGCTTGTATGAAGATTCCCCACTACCTTTTATTGGATATTGGTAGTCATCTCCTGATTTCACCTTGTGAGGTGATTCATGTTCTGACAGTCTTACAAAGGATTCCTTGAATCCCATCATATGTTTGGAAGCCCCACTGTCTATAAGCCAATCATCACTTCCATGAGTAATGTTACCTGTGAGAGATTATATTAGAACATATTCATCCTCACTTGAAGAATCTTCACTTTCATATCTGGATCTCTTTCTGGATGGTTCATCATCCTCTACAGCATGAGCATGATGTCTTCTTTGGCCTTGACCAATTTCTTCTTGTGAAAGGCTTCTAACCTCGTCTCCCTCTGAAACTAGAACCTCTATACTCATGTAGGTGTCCAATCCATTTTCTTCAGAGAGATCAAATACTTCTATGCTTGGAAGTTGTCAACTTCACCAAGCTTATCATCAAGCTGTTGTGATAGATCACTTTGAAATGAGAACCTCAAATGAAAATAGCAAAGGATTAGATCTTACCGATTTGAGGTGTCCGTCTTGGTTCTGGAGCTGGCTGATCTAGGGTTTGTCACCAAAACCCTAATTTTCAAAACTTGGAATCTTTCAGATCTGATTTTATAGACATATAGATCTCTTCAAATGGAGTTGTCCAATGTACTCCTTTTCTGAAAACAGTGGAGGGAAGCTCCCGGAATGGGAAGCCCTAATTTTCCAATTTCTTCTGCAGAAATTCGTGTTACTATTTCTATGATATATCCGAAATTACTACTCCTCTATGTCTGAAATTTCACACTGAGGTAACCTCGCATGTCCCTGATCCAACACCATATTTTTCATCAGAATTGGTTTCACCATTTGGGATTTATGATCCTTTTCCCAAGGTGATCTGTTGCAGGACTGTTCAGAACAACGAAGTTGTATGGAATGCCACGTGTCACTTGTTCATCCTATGAGTCTGATATTCAGACCATAGAAATTAAAGTCTGTTACCTTTCTATAACATCTTCATAAATTCCATTTGGACCTCTGTAGCCCAAGATATTGCAATTCTCCTCAGGTGTCCTGTTTAAGGATGAATTATGGAAGAGGCTGGAACCCTAACTTGGAGGGATCATATCTCCCAGAATATAGTGAATATGAAACTAATGTTTGGACACAATGTTCATAAGGATTTTATATTCATCCCTTGCAATTTTTAGCTTCTGAGACTTCTCCAAACTCAGAATATAGCGAATGTACCAAAACTTGTCAGTTTTAGTATTTAGGGTTTTTCCTAACTCAGGGTCAAACTAGGGTTTGACTTTCTCAGAGTTTCACCCAACCAAATTTCTTGATCCAGGTCTCTAAACTTCGGTTTTGATGAGGAGAACAATCCTATGCTGGTCTCACACAAAAATTCCTCTTCTGTAAAAAGCCCTAATTTTCGCATCGAAAACTGAAAATGCTCAGAATCGAATTCCGCTTCAACAGAAAGATGTGCCCTAAGGAGGAGAGTTGTTCCACCTTAATTTTGCTGAAAATATGTGGAGGAAGGTCCACAAACTAGGAATCCCTAGTTCCCGCAGCTGAACATTGTCTTCTTCTCAAGTTAGCTCTGATACCATGTCATTTTTTCAACATTAAGCTAGCATTATATTAGGATCTTTACTGAGAGAATATGTGATGTCCCCGGTTTCGACCCCGTTTGCATGATGTATATATTGTAATTAATCATGGTGAGGAGCTCAAGGAAAAATCCCCACCATCGATTTTGTTGTGTATGTTTCAGGAATGCGGATAATTTTCGATGGTATGCTGTGCTATAAGGCACATTATAATTCGGCATCATGTAAACACGCACATCAATTAAAATAAACCACAACCAGCTACGGCAATGCAACGTTGAATAAAAAGGGCATGGTTCCAAAGGATAAGGGGTGGGGGGGATGTCAAACCTTGGTTATGGGGGAAAAACCCAAGTTTTGTCACCTTGTTGATTTTCCATCTTCCCTTGTCAACCTCTTGAATGTTTTGTTGGGCAGCTGAGGAGTAATGGCTGCTGGTGGTTGAGGCAGTTAATGCCTTTGGGAGTGGGGTGGCAGGACTGTCAGTCCTTTGCCCACCTACCCACTCCACCCATGTCTGCCCATTTTTCTCCCTCACGCACTCTTCCCTGGTCAGTTCACTCTCACCACGATTTTGTTTTTGGGATCCTCCTCACGCACAGGCTGGGGGGTGGTTTTGGTCTCAGGCAGACATTTTCTTGGCTCCACGAGTTGCTGAGCACCCACGCACTGAAATTTCGCGTCCTGGCTGCTAATTGTTCATCCACGGACAAAAACGGAGCTATTTTCTCCTCATGCAGGGCCTCCATTGTTGTGCAATCTCACGCATAGGAATTTCTGGGTTTTCCCACGTTGTTCTTTTCCCAGCAAAATCGTGGATGCTGTGGCTATTGAAAGTCGATATTTTTCCCTTTCCTCTGCGTGGTATTTATGTGTTTTCCCCGTGATTTTGTTGCCCAGGACGGGCTGTATTCCCCACGTTTGCTGTGAGCTATTCTCACTGAAACATTTCGGGGCTGTTGTTTCCCCACATTGTTGGCTGTGTTGCTGGGGTCTTCCTTACATCTTTGGGGCTGTGGTAATTTCGTTTGAAGAGTCATTTTGGCCACGATAGGGCCAAGAATGACTCATAATTTATTTTCCCTGTTTAAGCTGTGACAGCTAAGTAATTTCCTGAGTGCAATGGTTAGTCTTCAGACTGTGCTGGCTTGGCTTGTCTGTTGAAAGCCTGTGAAACCTAGCTGTGTTGGTTTGTTGTTTGTGCCCCTTGGCTATGTATAAGCCTGCAACTGACCCTTATTCCGAAGGAATCATGCCCAGCTCGAGGGTGGCAGCGTTGCTGAGAGACTGATGAGCATGCTGGCCTATGGTTGGGTGGAACGTTGCAGTGGCATAGCTGGTTGCGGGTTAATTATTCATCAAAAGATAAGTACTGCCGGTTACTTCATCTCTGTAATTTATATTGATGTTAAATGCTGGAATGTCTATGTTTGCTTCCGCTGATTGTTTGAAGGACTGTGCATCCTTGTATGACGAATTATGCCTGTTGTTTAGGTTTTAATTTTAGCATTGATCTCCTCTGTTTTATGTTCATGGGCTGTTTTCCCGGCTGTGTTGATGTTCGTCACGTCCTCTTCGCCAGTTGAGGGACGGGGACATGACAGTATGGTATCAGAGCTCCTGGTTGCAGTAGTGGGCCTCTATGGGCCAAGAAAGAGCCGCTGATAGAGGGAAGAATTACCCTCTATGTCCAGCAGAACAACAGTGAGCAAACAAATTCAGAAAAATGGTCTAAGTGTGAGCAGTCGGACCACTGGAGGAAGTGGAATTCCGCCGTTACGGAAGGATTGGTGAAGTCTCCCGTCCGCCGTTGCGGACGGTGAAGCGATTCCGCATCCGACTCAAAATCCATCTGATTGCCGACGCCACAAGAAGGTTAGAAATTTGGCTAAGTGTCGGAGAAATCGGAAGGGAAAGTCCTCTGACGTCCGATGTTACGAAAGTCCTCCGACGTCCGACGTTCAAGTGGTCCTGAGTGCCAAATCGGAAGAATCGAGGAAGTGGGCGTTCGCCGTTGCGGACGAATGGGTGAAGTTTTCCGTCCGCCGTTGCGGAGGCCCAAACGATTAAGTCTTCCGACGGAAAAGTCCTCCGATCGCCGATGCGTCAAAAGGTTAAGGCTCGAAGTTGGTTCACAAATCGGAAGGATTTGGACTTTGGCGAGCTGCCATTGCGGAAGCCAAAGTCATTTGGCTTCCGATTCAAGAGTCAGTCGATGCCCGATGTTGAAAATTTCTCCAAGTAAGAGCGGACGTCGGAAGGTTTGGATCTTTCGAGAGCCACCGTTGCGGACGGCGAAGCGATTCTGCATCTGACTCGAAATCCATCCGATCACTGACGCCGCAGAAAGATTTAAAAATTTTGGCTAAGTGTTGGAGAAATCGGAAGGGAGAGTGGTCCGACGTCCGACGTTACGAGAGTCCGCTGACGTCCGACGTAAGTGCTAAATCGGAAGAGAAAGCATTCCGGGAGCCGACGTTGCGGAAGGTTGGAGCTTCCGAGGAGTCGACGTTGCGGAAGGTTTGGAGCTTCCAGGAGCCGATTCTGCGGCTGCGAGATTGGTTTGAGAGCCGATTCAGTGGACGGGATAAGGGTCCCGAGAGCCGATTCTGTGGTTGTTTTTCAGTGAATTTCAGGGCTGAAAAGGAGAAAAAATGGCAGCGAGCTAATGCGCCAGATTGCGTGAAAATCATAGTTTTACAAAACAAAAAAAAAACGAGGGCACTGCCCTCGACCTGCCCTGCAGTGGCGCAGGGAAACCACAAGGGGGCAAGCCCCCTTGACCCCCGTCGTCCCTTGAGACAATTGTTCTTGTGAGAAGGAAAATCCTATGTTTTGGGCAAGAGTTCGAATCAGAGGGATTTCACAAAGGACAATGGGGATTGCCGAAAATGCCGCTGCCAAAATGGCTCTAAGATCATTAGAAGAATGTGAAAATTCTACATTGCAGTGGTGTAATGAAAATGCAAGGATTTGGTGAAAGTCTTCATTCTTAGAAAGGGTGTGGTTTTCACACCCGAGGTCGGACTGACGCGTGTGAATAGGCGTTGGAAAGCTTATCCAATGGGGGACAAGGATAAGTCACCAAAATCTAAGCATGGAGCAGCAAAGTGCTAATGATGTCCGCTATTATCAAATGGACAAATCTGGACAGTTGCATGCCCAGGGGCAGCCAGGACTATGAAGTCAACCAGTTGCTGTGCGAAAAAAGGAATTTCATGAGAAGATGAGGGATTTGAAAAGGGAAGTTTTCATTAAACCTTATCTTGCTGATTTGAACTACATTTCCTAAGTTTATGCTTGAATTGCATGGGGATATGTATTGCATGCATAGGACAATGCATGATTGATAAGAACATTGGAAATTTTATATATTATAATGTACCACTAATGATAATCATTGTTTTGATGTTGGCATTAGTGGACAAACCAACGATGACATGGACCTAGCGGAATATGTTGTTGATGCTGATGGAGTGTGATCAGCAACCCTCTGGAAAGGGGATAAGGCAACAAGTCCATGACAAAAGTTGGTGAGCAGATGCTACAATATCCTGCAAAGGACCAACCCAAGTGGTCATGTCAAGGGTGTAAGTATGACCCATGCAGGTAAGAGTCTGCTTATGGTAGATTCCATGGATTGGTACAGGTAAGAGACCTCATACCATGTGAATATTGGAATGTAGAAAGGTGTCATGCCTATACATGTTAATGATATTGATTATAATAATGCATCTTATATGAGTTAGTCATGGTTGGGCCATGCACGGTATATTGAATGCAAGATAGCATGAATGGATAGGCATTGGAAAGATTTTGTGAACCTTGTAGTTATGCAATGGATGTATGCCTATGAGGGGTGTGAATGACTGATTGCATAAGTGTAGGTGCAATGTTGTGATGTATGGCATGAATGCATTGAGATGAATGCATGTGATAGTATGAATAACTAACAGCTGGAATGATGAATTAATGATAATTCTGGAACTGTTTCGAAGGCTGTTATGAATGCAGGATAGTCATGATCAATTGGCTGCCAAAAATGCTCTATTGAAGAGCAAGGTGGTATGAATGATACGCTTGTGAAGTAAGGAGTATCTAACCACTTCATTTAATTGCATGAATGATATGACTATACCTTGCAATGTTAGTATGATAATGATTGCATGAAGCAAATGAGTTTTGGTATATATTGATGTGACTAACAGCTAGAAGTATTTGAATTTTATAAATTCTGAAAATGCTTCAGTGATGGTTGTAGCAATGAGATAGTATATGCATCCATACTTACCAAGTGTTTGGTTGATGGAAGCTCATGTTTCAGGTAGATTATTTTAAGCATGGCATTGAGAGGTAAGATCCTGACCAATGCCAGAATCTACCATATGATATGCATAATAGGTTGTTAAAATTCAAATTGTGAATTTCGGATTTGAGGAATTGCTGACAACCATTATCCACTATTGGCTTGCATAAGATTGTGTTTGGTTGATTGGAATTCATGTTTTAGGTAGATTATTCCGAGAATGGCATTGAGAGGTAAGACCCCGACCAATGCCAAAATCTACCATTTATGAGAAGAAGTCTCATGGTTGTGAAAATTAGTTGGTACGGGTTGTTAAATTTGAATTGTGGATTTCGGATTTAAGAAAGTACTAACGCATGGTAAGTGGGTAATCATGTTATGATAGTAAGCATAAAATTATAATGAGCATAGTGATGCTGCTTACAAGAAACCCACCATTGAGCAAGTCAATTTCTGTAGTCAATAAAAATTGCAAATTCTTATTGAATTTGATTGCTAAATGTCATTGCTTGGTTATGGAATGATCATTGGATTGTAGTATCAGGTAATGATTGACTGTTTGGCTATTTGATGAATGTGTCAGGGGTATACACTGCGGGAAGACCATGTGCGATGGCCTGCAGAAGCCAAACTTCATGGGAATTTTTTCCCTTGGAAATGGGTTTTGGGTGAAACGCCATTGGACATTTTGAAATGTCTCATCTGCACTGCATGTTTGGTAATAACATGAGTGAGATGGTATGTGTTATGTCGGTAAGACATGTGTGGATACGAACTGTGTTGGGAGCATGGATAGGGGCTTGGTTTGCTTAAACCTGGTGATTGGAAACCACACAGACAGAGCTAGAGGGCTGACTTTCTTCTCCACAACCCCGGGATAGCACTGGAAGGGAATGCAGGGCCTGAGGGACTGAGTAGCAGAGGAGGAACTGATTCCTTGTGTTGGGTGTGTGTGGGTGTCTTAGAAGTCAAGCTAGTTCTGGTGTAGGTGTTCCTAGCTCTACAGCGAGCTCACCAATTTAGCATTTAGCCTTTCCCAACTCCTTGACAGTGCCTAACAGATATTGAAGGCATACTACGACAGCAAATGGATAAGTGTTCTGTAACCCTTGCTATGAATATGAATGTTTAATTATTAAATTTCCATATGCAGAACATGTTTTGATTTATTTCCATGATGACCGATTGCTTGAATATGGATAGGGCCTGCATGGCACACACCGGGAATGGGTGCACACTTTTCCGATGTCGGATCATGAAAGGATTTTCAATATTGATTACACTCTAGGGAGTGGATGCATTCCTGGTGTCTCAATACTTGATAGTGAATGATATGAAATGTGATTACGATTTTAAGAGCAATAACACTGATGAGTTTGCTTGTATTGCTTGTGTTGCTTGTGTTGATAGGCTAAAGGTAAAGGTAAAATGGTAAATGGTTGTTGTGAGGGGTTGCGGAGTAAGGGTCATGGTCGATATAAGTGTATGTTGGTATAAGTGTATGTGTCATTGTTGACATAAGTATATGATGGGCTGTGAATGCCTAAGGATCCATAGTAGATCCTAGACCTAGAAATGGTCATGATAAAGTTCCAAGCCCAATTGACATGGTTATGTACTGGCTGGACATTAATTATTCGATGTTGAGGAGAAGCCTGCGTGCTGACCTAACATCTAAGTCCATAGGCGATCCCAAGGCTTGCAAAGCAAAGCGGGATCCTGTGGACGAACGAGGAAACGCGCAATACAGATAAGTATTGGATTATTTTGCTTATGAATATACATGTGTATATGATTTGGTTATGATGTTTTAAGCTCTTGTTCTAGAGATAAAACTGATGAGAATAAACTAAACATGTGAACCTATTCAATGTTTGGATATAGGTGTCGCTGGAAGCGAAGACTATGAGAGCATCCTAAAGGTGCATGTGGACATGTGACTGTCCTGGAAAGCTCGGAATGAGCTGTAATGAAAAAGGTGCTAGTAAGACGGGGGAGTCCTAGCAGCTGAGACAAACCATGTGGAGAGACTCCATGGTTTAGAGGTCTAGAATAGACCGAAGACACTAAGTGTCATGACCAAGAAGGATTGGTCCAGCATTCACGGTAAAGTGAAAGAGGCTAAGAGCATGAAAGGCCACAACGGTGGTGTGGGTTCCAGGATGGAACAAACCAAAGAGGGGAAAAACTCTTACTGCTCTCTCTTTCCTTTTGATTTTATATATATGTTTATGCATTGTGAAAACAAAGGATTGTTGAATGCATGTATGATTGAGAATGAAATGTGTGTATTTTCTTAAAGTAAATTGTGAATGCTGGAATAGTTAATTCCCTGCCCAGGAATGGACATGAAGGAGCTCATGTGCCTATTGGGGAAGGCATGAAGAATATGAAAGTTTCCTTCATGGAACCTGAATTGTCATGCCAATTGGGTAATTAACTAATTGATTTTGATATCTATATTATGCTTGGTCTGATAGAATTTCAATGGTGCATTCCACAGGTGAGAAAAGTAAAACCAGGTGGTGCACATTGATCATGGCAGCAAATCAAAAGTTGTTGGACTTAGCTGGAAGTCTCCTTCAAGTGATTGCCAAGACCCAAGAGAATCTTGGGGAGATGCTCAGGATACAGAAAAGGCAGAGTGAAATGAACCACCAAATTTTGCAAGAATCTATTGGCTTGCAAAGGGAGGTGAAAAGCCTTCTGGGAGCAATCGGCAAAGGGAAGGAAGATGGATCAACAACGAGACAATTATCCAAGCGACCCGATAAGAAACGGTCCAGGCATGAAGACTCAAAGGAAATTGAGCAGGTAAAGACGAAGCAGCCAGTGAAATGCTGGAGATGCGGAGGACATCATTTACGTTGGGACTGTCCAATGAGGGAACATGATGAGGGCAATAGCCGCAAAGTTCCTAGACTTCGGGATCAGCTAGAAGCTGAGAACCAGCAGGAAAAGTCCATGGAAGCCGAGAGGCTTGGTCGTGAACGTTCAAAGTAGATGATTGAATGCGGAATAGATCTGCAATTTTGAAATTCTGATGTGCAATTGTATATGTATTGTATATATGTAATGGAACACTGAGGGCGGTGTTATTCCAAGGGGGAGGGGAATGTGATGTCCCCGGTTTTGACCCCATTTGCATGATGTATATATTGTAATTAATCATGGTGAGGAGCTCAAGGAAAAATCCCCACCATCGATTTTGTTGTGTATGTTTCGGCAATGCGGATAATTGTCGATGGTATGCTGTGCTATAAGGCACATTATAATTTGGCATCATGTAAACATGCAAATCAATTAAAATAAACCACAACCAGCTACGGCAGTGCAACGTTGAATGAAAAGGGCATGGTTCCAAAGGATAAGGGGTGGGGGGGATGTCAAACCTTGGTTATGGGGGAAAAACCCAAGTTTTGTCACCTTGTTGATTTTCCATCTTCCCTTGTCAACCTCTTGAATGTTTTGTTGGGCAGCTGAGGAGTAATGGTTGCTGGTGGTTGAGGCAGTTAATGCCTTTGGGAGTGGGGTGGCAGGACTGTCAGTCCTTTTCCCACCTGCCCACTCCACCCATGTCTGCCCATTTTTCTCCCTCACGCACTCTTCCCTGGTCAGTTCACTCTCACCACGATTTTGTTTTTGGGATCCTCCTCACGCACAGGCTGGGGGGTGGTTTTGGTCTCAGGCAGACATTTTCTTGGCTCCATGAGTTGCTGAGCACCCACGCACTGAAATTTCGCGTCCTGGCTGCTGATTGTTCATCCACGGACAAAAACGGAGTTGTTTTCTCCTCACGCAGGGCCTCCATTGTTGTGCAATCTCACGCAGAGGGATTCTTCCCCCGTTTTTCCTCTCACGCACAGGAATTTCTGGGTTTTCCCACGTTGTTCTTTTCCCAGTGAAATCGTGGATGCTGTGGCTATCGAAAGTCAGTATTTTTCCCTTTCCTTTGCATGGTATTTATGTGTTTTCCCCGTGATTTTGTTGCCCAGGATGGGTTATATTCCCCACGTTTGCTGTGAGCTGTGCTCACTGAAACATTTCGGTGCTGTTGTTTCCCCACGTTGTTGGCTGTGTTGCTGGGGTCTTCCTTACATATTTGGGGCTGTGGTAATTTCGTTTGAAGAGTCATTTTGACCACGATAGGGCCAAGAATGTCTCAGAATTTCTTTTCCCTGTTTAAGCTGTGACAACTAAGTAATTTCCTGAGTGCAATGGTTAGTCTTCGAACTGTGCTGGCTTGGCTTGTCTGTTGAAAGCCTGTGAAACCCAGCTGTGTTGGTTTGCTGTTTGTGTCCCTTGGCTATGTATAAGCCTGCAACTGACCCTTATTCCGGAGGAATCATGCCCAGCTCGGGGGTGGCAGCGTTGCTGAGAGACTGATGAGCACGCTGGCCTATGGTTGGGTGGAACGTTGCAGCGGCGTAGCTGGTTGCGGGTTAATTCTTCATCAAAAGATAAGTATTGCCGGTTACTTCATCTCTGTAATTTATATTGATGTTAAATGCTGGAATGTCTATGTTTGCTTCCGCTGATTGTTTGAAGGACTGTGCATCCTTGTATGACGAATTATGCCTGTTGTTTAGGTTTTAATTTTAGCATTGATCTCCTCTGTTTTATGTTCATGGGATGTTTTCCCAGCTGTGTTGATGTTCGTCACGTCCTCTTCGCTGGTTGAGGGATGGGGACGTGACAGAATAACAAGTACAACAATCAAACACAAGCACATCAAAAGAGACAAGAGACACAAAGAGTTTTCCTTGGGGAAACCATAAAGGAGAAAACCCTGCAACTTCCTCAGAGATAGAATCAGCACCAAAATAGTAAAATCCCCAAAGCAGTAGTCTTCTTCTTCTGTCTAGTCCCAGTATTTCCTTCCTCACTAATGCACCACACTAGAGTGACTGAGTGATGTGTGTACAAGTGATAAATAGAGAGACTCTCACTCTCTATTTATATTCTTCTGTTCACTTGAAGTGCACTCAATCATGTCGGCCCAACTTAACAATTACTTACTAGAGCCTACACCTTAATGAGTGTATAATAACTCTAGTGCCCCGAAACTGAGGGGACTTTAACAATGACTTGACATGACTTGTTTACATTATTGATCCTCTCAATTGGAACATCGAGGCATGACAACATGACTCAAATACATAATAGAAACATCCCGGAATAAACATCGGGTTACAATACATGAGATACATAGACGAATACATTCCGAAGTTACAAATACATCAACATTGCACAAGTAGATAAGCTGCTAAGAAATGCTGAAGATTTTAGTCGTACTCATCGATACCGATTGTTTGAAACCAAGAATCAATTTAGTCATGACCTCTCTGGATCTATTATGCTTTGGTAATGATTTAGTCTTTCTCTTTCATGTAATGATGTTCTTGTAAGAATTTTCCAGTGTTATTTTGAATGCACAATGAGTTTGATGACAAGCATGAAAAATATTCCTCAACATCATGATCTAGTGTATGTTCCCCATCAAGTTTAGTCCATGGATATTCAACTTCCTGCACATGTATGCAAGGATGGATGGCAGAAAAATATGAATCTTCATTCTCATATGCATGCATGGAAATATAGCTAAGAAAATCATATTCCTCATGAATTCCACACTCGAATTCATTGAAATATACTGGAAAGGGAAATATTTCCTCACTTTGTTAGGGAATTTGCTGATGGATTCCTTCTTCTTCTATGGATTCTTGGGATATATATTTTTCCTTGTTTGAATATATGAGCTTAGTAAAATATTTGAGAAAATACTTGCAACAAGGTATCCAAAGAATTGCAACCATAAACACCACTGATTCCCTTGGCCCATTAATTACATTATCAACCCAAGAGTTCATACAAAATTAAGAGATACCATTCACTATATATGCAATTTCAAAGAAGTAATTTGTCTAGACACATAAGTTAAATCTATTCTATGAACAAAAATGAAATCTAATCTAGTAAATAGGAAATGAAATATGCCCTAAATTAGAAATGAAATCTAATCTTAAAGGTGCAAATATGTAAGATATGAATATTTAGGATGGAACTTTTTTCTTTGTCACTATCATATGGGTAAGTTAGGGTAACACCACAGGGCTTGGCTAAGCAACCAGTGGTGAGGAGCTATCCTACTTTGACTTAGGTAAAAATGATGCAAGAAGTCAAGTAGTTCTTAGTCCATACAAATGTTCAATATGCAGATGGTGAACCTTGACCAACTTGAATAACAGATGCATGCATGTATTTAATCTAACTCATATAATAATAAGTAAAACAAAACTATGCACTAATAAATAGAAATATAGCCTTCTACAGAAACTTCTACAAAATTTAGAACTTACATAATGTAGAACTTCTACAGAGCTGTTATAGAAAACGTAGAATTACTACATTCATTATTAGAAGAAATGTAGAATGTCTATATATACTATAATTTGAATTTAAAAACTATGAAATGAAGTAAACAATTGAATGAAAATTCATGCAAGGGTCCGCAGTCCTTCCCTTGAGTGGGTCTATCCCAAAGGAGGTCCTTGAACCCCTACCAAATGAACTAACTCAAAGATAAATCAAAACTAGGCTTTTCCATTAACTGGTTGCCATTAAAACATGGAATTAAGATCCCTCTTACAAATTCACCTTGACTAGTAAGGGTAAAAATTAAAATGATGAAGATAAGAATAATAATAGAATATTTTGTCCATGTTATCAAATGCATTATCATTTATACAAGAATAAGATCCAAATTTCCCCCTCAATTATCTTCGATATTAGTGGAAGTTCTCTCCTATATTAGTGGAAGTTATCTCCTAATAAATCAAAGGAATAATCAAATTAAGTAAACATTACTAATTAAATGTCAGAGTATTCATTAAACAATCATGCCATAGGATTTAATGGAGATTATTATAAGTTTACCGTGATTATCACAAATTGATCTCTTTTATCTATTTAGGTATACCAAGATGGGTCAAATAATGTGACATTTTAAGGCCCCATCATACACAACTTAAATATTTTTGGGTTGTATCAATTATATTGGACCATTCTACTTACAACTTGCTACATATAGAAAATTATTAAATCAGAGAGTGAGAAGGGATTCTCCTTTTTGTTGAGAGCAAACACCAAAGTTGTTAGAAGAATCCAAGAAAAATGCCAACATATTTCTTCATTAATGTTGTTTAGTGAAGGAATAAAGAATACATATACATACATCTAAGTGGTGAGCATTCGAGAGTAGTTTTGACAAATTCGTCTCCTCAAGGATATACATAAATATGTAAGTTTACATCTGGGAAATTTAGTGGAGCTCCATTGAATGATCATTCCACTCAGAAATAATTATTGGTAGCCATCAAAGGTGTTAAAACTTTCCTGGTCTTTTTATTTTTAAATATTTTACCTTGAAGTCTAATCTCAAGAACATGCATGATTATTTGACTTCAAAGAATACTAGAGAAAGTTGAAATAATATATTAATCAGATGGATTATGTGGATAGGAAACTTCTCTATTAAGTTTGAATACATTGATGGGAAGAAAAATGCTTTCACATATTTCCTCAAAAGGAAATTTTAGCTTTGTCAAGAAAGTTCAAGTATAGGCATAACCAAGCAATCCAAAACCAAGCAAGCCTAATAAATTATGTCTTTCTTACACAATCAAATAAATCCCTAAAAAAGTGTAGGTCAATATTATTGAGAAATGGGCAAATCAGACACCAAGCCATTTGGATAACAAAGATGAATGGAAAAAAATGTATATATTGTTGCACCTATATAATAGAAGAAGGACCAAATATAGGAATTATTTATTTAGAATTTTTTGAGTTGTTTGCAAATGAGAATGATTGGATTCTTTGTTGCAATTTCTAAAATTACAAAGGGAAGTTATCATAGTTTTGAATTCCAATTATTAATGTTTAACCCTTGGAATTCTATGTTTGAAATACTCATGAATAATTTTATCCCCTGCAAAGGTGAAGAACTTCAAGGAATATATCTCGTATATATTTTACAAGGTGACTTGCAGATTCTTGCATAATGCAACTTTTATTTCATGTTTTCCATTAGATTGGAACATACTGAAATAATCTTTATCCAAGAATAGTCCTAGTTTGATAGTTTCCAACTCCAATATATCTTCAATAGTATTTTCATTTTTGAAAAGAAAATTGAAAATAATTTTTTTGGAAGTCCTTTTGAGGAATAATTTTTTTAAGATATTTGACCTCATGACCCAAGTCCTAGTACCATTGATGATTAAGGTCCACATCAATATCTTGATATTGATGATTTGAATGATGTGCTATTTCCCTATGGATAGAATAGGGGACCTTGTTGGACCCAACTTGCACATAATCATGTAAATATTGTATTTTCTATTATTGTTGGCATGTACCCATACTCATTGAGTATTTTCAATATTACTAGAGTCTCATCATAGCTAGATTTAGTCATTTCATGTTTTCCACTTGTGTTTTTATGAATGCATGTTTCACAGATGCTTGTTAAATATTTTTTACTATCTCCTAAAGTGATATTTGATGATCTGCAACATGACATCTTGCACAGTGAAAGTTGATAAATAATATTTTGACTAGCATTGAAAGTGGATATGTATAGTAAAAGTAAATATAGAGAGATCTATGTAGGGAATCTCATGTGGTGATACATGGGTGGAGAATCCTCTCCTCACATCTATATAAGGAGGAGCTTAGTCCATTGTGAAGGAATCTTAATCTTGAGCATAAGCTAAGCTTTGTAAGAAGCTTTTGTTTAAAGATTGTAAAGAGTGAGTCTTGGGGGAATTACATCATTCAATTGTATGTAAGAGTATGTTAGTGTTATGCTAATATAAACATTGAAGCATTATAGCTCATGATAGTGTGTTGTTCATAGTTACTTGTGTTATTTCTACATTCATAAATATAGTTCCCACAAGTAGATGCAGTAGGTGTAATCTTTCTCATATAGCAGAAAAGATCCTTGTAAAGTGTAATTTTCAAAGGATATGGCTCTATGTCTCTATGGCCTTGATGCCACTCTATATGACAAAGATTAGATTTATTGCATATAATTGTGGGAGAACTATTTCTAAATGTAGAAATGACATAAGTAACTATGAACGACACAATAATTACGAGACACAACAATTCAATGCTTATATTAATATAGCAGTTACAGACTCTTACATACATATGAATAACTAAAGTCCTACAAGACTCAGTCTTCTCAAGATTTAGAAAAAAAATTCTTACCAGGTACCTTCACAATGGAATAAACTATTCCTTATATAAATGATAAGAGAGGCTTCTTGATTCATTAATCACCACATGAGATTCCCTATGGAGATATCTCTAGATTTAATTTTACTGTACATATCCAGTTTCTATGCTAGTGAAGATATTATTCATCCACTTTCAATGTGAAAGATGCAATGATGTGCATCATGAAAAATCACTTTAGGAGATAATGAAGAATCATTTACAAACATCTATGAAACATGTCTTCATGGTAACACGAGAGGAAAACATGAAATGACTAATTCAAACTATGACAAGATTCTAGTAATCCTAACAAGACTCAATGAGGATGGTTACATGTCAATCATCATATCAAATGCAATATTACATGATTATGTACTAAATGGGTTCAAGATGCTTCCCTATGCTATCCATTGGGAAATAGCACATCATTTGGATCATTTGAAGGTCTCAAAGTGGATCTTCATCATCAATGGATTTGTACTAATTTCTTGTTCTCCAATGTGATACTTTAGGATACCAATCATTGAGGAATCAAATTGTTGTATAATGTATTTCATGAACTGATTAATTGTTGCATAGGAGGAAAAAACACATCTCCATCAATACCATTCTTGAGAGTTCTTGATTTTCGAAGGAGCTAATTCCTCATAATAAAATTGTATAAAGAACATATGATCTAATTAATACCTCACAGACTCTTGGATATGCTTATTGAATAAAAAATTATTAATAGGAGTTATAAATGAAATGCTACAAGACAAATACTTATCTATAAAAATATTCCACAAAAATATTCCACCAAGGGGACCAATTTATCACTAGGAGTTCTAAATGAAATGGTATCAGGGAAAAACTTATCTATAAAAATCTTCAACCAAGGGGACTAGTGATAAGAGAATACCATTGGTCTACTGGAAAAAACTATGCACACTTATAAAAATCTTCCATCAAGGGGACTAGTGATAAGAGAAGACCATTGATCTATTGGAAAAACCTATGCACACTTTTTTCACTTTTATATTAAGTGCAATGAAGTCTTGATAACATGCAAAAGAAACAAAGTAAAACTCAATGTAGGGTAACTCTTCTATCTACTAATATGAAAGAAAACAAGATTAAAATGTCTCCCAGAAGCAAACCTATAATGCATATACCATTTATTTTAGATTAGAGATTGGATCTCCCAAGGACAAAATCTTATACAGTATATGATATCAGCATCTTTAAATGGATCGCCTGGTTTTGGCTTGCTTGATGTCATAAAAATACTATGTGTAGGGAATTCAATAACTTCTTCTAAAATTGATTCAGAAGACGTAAGTTCTTCAGTATTAGATAGAGAAATAATATATAAACATAATGTAAACATAATCCGACACTCTGAAACTGAAATTTTCCAGCAATGCTTTCATCCTTCCTTCGGCCTTATCTATTCTTAAGAAATGGCTAGAATAATGAATGAATTATTTACAATTATATATCCTTTCTCAGTCAAAACGATGTTTTATGTTATTTCCTTGATATCATTTTCTGTAATAACTAGACCCTCCACGTTGCTTCTACTTTGTGGGCCTTATCTAGATCTTGCAACCAAAGTATACCTTATTAGGATTAAAAGAACACAATTTTTTTATATAGGAACTTCTCCATGTTGTTGAGTGTCTTATCAAGCTTTTTAGTATTGCATGAATCACTGATGATTGTGTCAATGATCTGGTGAATACCTGCAAGACCCATACTTTCCATGCTTACTGGTGAAACAACTATCTTGGACAATTGCTAACATAGTATGCCTTCATTGTTAAATTGTTAGCTCCATCAGATTGTAGGTAGAGAATGCAAGAAGAAAACTAAAAACTCAAGAAATGAAAATGCAATAACATAGAAAATATAAGCAAATATGAGCTGCTGCTCAAAATTTTATTAAGAAAAAGAGAAAGCTACAAGTCTGCCTTATGCAGCTCTGAAATGATCTATTTATAGCATGTCTTTACTATTACATTTGTTGCTGGAGGGTGAATTTCATTTATTGTTAGACTGTTGGGTGGTTGATGGAAGACTGGGCGGTTGCCGGTTGGCTGTTGGCTGGCTATGGTTGGTCGGCGGCCGTCAAGCTTACAGTTTTCAACACTCCCCCTTAAGCTTGACTTTTCAATGATGCCTAAACCTTTCCTTATATGTTCAAATATTTATTCTGCCAATGGCTTGGTGAAGATATCTGAAGATTGATCTTCAGACTTGCAAAATTCAAGATATATTTCACCATTGTTGATAAGTTCTCAAATGAAATTATATCTAGTATCAATGTGCTTTCTCCTTTTGTGAAAAAAATGAGTTTTTGATAGTTCTATTGTTAAATTATTGTCACAGTAAATTTTTTGTTGCCCCTTCCTGATCTTGCATCAAATCTGACATTATTCTTCTTATCCACGTTGCTTGACATGTTGTTGATGTTGCTGCTACATATTATGCTTCTGTAGTTGAAAGCGTAACAATAGTTTTTTTTTCGGAAGCCCCCGAGATTGCTCGTGAACCAAGATCGAAAATATACCTAGATGTGTTTTTTCTATCATCAATGTTACTTGCGAAATCATTGTCTGTGTACCCAACTAGAATGAACTCATCTGATTTTGAATATAAGATGCCATAATCTCTTGTTTCACTAATATATCTTAAAATCATTTTCCATGTTTTCCAATGTGAATCCATTGGTGTTTCCATGAACCTTGAAATCAAACTGACTGCATACATAATGCCAAACCTTGTTGCTGTCAAATACATCAAGTTGCCTACCAATCTTTTGAACAAACTTGGATCTACCTTTGTACCCTTGTCTTCTTTTCTCAATTTCAATCTTGTTGCCACAGGTGTAGATGTTGGCTTGCAATTCAACATCTTGAACCTTTTCAAAACATCATTTGCATATTTTGTTTGACAAATGAAAATTCCATCATCTGTTTGACTTACTTCTATGCCCAAGAAATATTTCATTAAGCCCAAATATGTCATCTCAAATTCCTTTTTCATGGTTGATTTAAACAAATCAATTGAAAATTTTCTTGTATATATCAAATCATCAACATATAGGCATACAATTAAGACCTTACCTTGATTGTTTACCTTGATGTAAAGAGTTGGCTCACTGCTGTATTTGGTAAAACCATGGATCTGGAAATATGAATCAATGTGGCTATACCATGCTCTTGGAGCTTGTTTGAGACCATATAAAGCATTTTTCAATCTAAAAACTTTCCATCTGCAAATTCTCTGCCTCTATCTCTTCTTAGAATTTTAATGTAGTGTCCACTTTTCTTTTCAGCCATGACTTTAAACTACTTAAACACTTCAAAAGCTTCTGATTTTTGTTTCAAGAAATATACCAATGTTTTCCTGGAATAATCATCTATGAAATTTATGAAATACAAGCTATTCCTGATAGAAGGTGTCTACATATACCCACACAAATATAAATGCACAATTTCAAGTGGAGCTCTTTCTCTATATGACTTACCAACATGAAATGATTCTCTATGTTGCTTACCAAGAATGCACCCTTCTCAAAGTTTGTTTGGTTGTTGTTCAATCAACAACAAACCATTCACCATGTTCTTTCTATGCAACAAATTTACACCACTGAAGCTTCAATGACCAAGCCTTAAGTACCATAACCATGACTGATCTGAGAGGACTGCTTTGAAAGAAACAGACAAATCGTTTTGCAACCTTAAAGGGAACATCTTGTTTTGTGTCATATTTGACTTTTGCAATTAGTGTTCTATGTGAATCAAATATCTCACATGCATCATTTTCAAAATAGACTTTATATCCCTTTTGTAGTAGTTGTCCAATGCTAATTAGATTGTGTTTGATATTAGGGACATAATACACATTTGGAATGTGTTTCTGTTCACCTTTCTTAGTTTCAAATTTTATGCTACCTTTACCCATGACAACTACTTTTTTTATCATCTCCCAATTTTACTTATGACTGTACATATTCATCTATGTTTGCAAACATATCCTTGTTTTCACTCATGTGGTCAGTGTTGGAATTTGGTTTTCATTTTACTCGTTAGATTTTTGTTTGTTTGAAGTTTTGGGTTTTAATATTACCCTTCGTGAAACGTTTTGTTTAAAATTTTACCCTTCAACCATGACACTAAATGATGTAAAAATTTATCCCTTTAACAATGACACAAAATGATATAAACAGTTTTTCTATTTATAAAAAAAAATACATAGTAAAATAAGATTTGATTTATAAAAATAAAATATAGCTCTCTATGCTTTTCTTTTTTTAATTTTGTTCTTCAACAATCACACCAAAATAATGTAAAGATTTTTTTATTTTATAAAAAAATACATAATAAAATAAGATTTGATTTATAGAGACAAAATATATATGTGTATGTCGTTTTTTTTTCTCTCAATACCTTTATTTAATACTTGCCTTCATTAAAATTTTGAATATATCATTGAAATTGAACCATAAGAGAAGCATAAGAGATATTTATTTCAATTTCAATGTGACTTTTAAAGAATTAATCAATAGTATTTGAATCTGAAACTATATAATTGCCCAAATAAATCATTAAATACAAAAGCCACACATACGTTATAGATGTTATTTTAAATTTATTAAAAAATAGCCGAAATTATGTGATAAATCACTAAATACAAATCTACACATACATTATTGATGTTATTTAAAATTATTAAAAAATACAACATACTTAATAACAATTCTTCAAAAACATAGATTTCACGAAAACCTCTAAATCTAAACAAATTAGAAAGTATAATGCCAAAATATAGTAGAGATAGTAGAGTGTAGATGCTCATTGCAATAATGAAAAAAAAGATAAAACATAAAATAATGGAAAAATCATTAAGTTAAATAAGTTTTTATGTATTTAGGAAAAATCCATGGAACTAAAGATAATTCTAATTTAATAGATGTTTCTAATTTTTAATGAATGTATGGTTTGGAACTTGCAACTTTGAAAGTCTAGTTTTATATAAGATAAATATATTAATGCTACTAATAATATAGAAAAAGATCAATAATATAATGGTAGTTTATAAAGTTTATTACCCTTCAAAATTACGTTTTAGAAATGTTATTACCCTTCATGAATGACAGCTAACAAAAAATTTAAATCGTATTTGACGGTCAAAATGCCTCATGATAGTCATTTTGCCCGTCAAATTCCAGCACTGCATGTGGTTACTACAACCACTATCTAAAAACCATACTTCTTTTGAGCTTTCTTGTGCACTATTACAAGTAATAAACATTGAATCACTATTTTTCAGAGTGATTTTCTCTTGAGAAATTTGCATTCTTCCTATTCATATCAAACTGCTTCTTCCTACATTCAAGTGCATAATGACCAAATTTTTGACAATAGTGGCATTGGATATGTGATTTTTCATACAGTTTTCCTTGGTCGTGAAATTCAAGAGAATGTTTGCCACCTCTACCTCTTCTGCTTGCAAAGAAATTGGAATTCGCTCCTTCTTCATGAGAGTTCTCTAATCTACCACCTTCATTCCGATTGTTGATTCTTCCTCTTCCAAATCCTCTTCCACCTCTATTAGTGATTCTTCCTCCTCTTTTGTTGCTAGCTTGAACTTGTGATTTGAATGCATTTTCCATAGAGGAACCATTTGACCTATTGAGTCTTTGCTCATGGGTTTGTAAAGACCCCATAAGATTATCAATAGAAACTTGAGAAAAATCTTTAGATTCTTCAATAACTACAACAATTGGGTCAAATCTAATAGGAAGACTCCTCAAAATATTTTCTGCAACCTTTTTATCATCCAAAGTATCTCCATGAGACTTTATCTAATTTACTATACTCAGTGCACAAGTGAAAAAATTATTTATTGTCTCAGAATTTGACATTTACAAATTTTCAAAATATCTTCTAAGCATTTGCAATATTACCAACTTGACTTTGCTAGTACCTTGATAAGAGTTTTGTAGAGTGTTGGCATGCATGCTTGGACCTTGTAGCTGTTGCAACCCGTGGGAAAATCGATTCTTCCATTTCTTGTTGTATCAAAAGTAACGCCTTGGCATCCTTCTTCTTATCCTCTTTGAGAATAACCTTTTGTGCTTGTGATAAAGTATTATATGCTGCTTGATATGGTGCCTCTGTAAAACTATTCTCAACTAAGTCCCATAATTCTTGTGAACAAAATAAAGTCTTCATTTTAATGCTCCAATATCCATAAGTTTTCCCATTAAATTGTGGAATTTGGGGTTGCGTGAGACTACTGCTACTCACACCCGCCATAATCAAATTGCAACAAAATGTATCACTTTCACAACACTTTGTCAATGCAACTTGGCACAACTAATGCAAACTGATTAAGTATTTCACTTTCACAATACTTTGTGATTTTTTTAATATTCCAACGACCTTTTAACAAAATTAAAATTAAGCTAGTGACCCAAAACAATAACCTTGCTGCAACAATTACATCACACCAAATTAAATGTTTTACCATTGCATTCAACATAAAACAACATTACCAAAATCAATTCTTCCATTCCATGATAATGCTCCTACACAATTAGAGTTTGCACCTTTGCACCTCCACAACCACCCTATGGTCTTCCACAACCATTTTCTCCACAACCTTGCTCTAATACCAGTTTGTTGGTAGAGAATGCAAGAAGAAAACTAAAAACTCAAGAACTGAAAATGCAATAAGATAGAAAATATAAGCAAATATGAGTTGTTGCTCATAATTTTATTAAGCAAAAGAGAAAGCTACAAGTCTTCCTTATGCAACTCTGAAATGATCTATTTATAGCATATTTTACAAGCATGTTTTTACTATTACATTTGCTGTTGGAGGGTGAATTTCATTTATTGTTAGACTGTTGGGTGGTTGATGGACGGCTGGGCGGCTGCTAGTCAGCTACTGTTGGTCAGTGGTCATCAAGCTTACAGTTTTCAACACAAATTGATACAATAAATATTGCATGTAATGATAATAATCAAATGTGAGGGACAAATCACAAATTCTTTGAGACATAAAGTGACCTTTCCTTTCTTGTTTCTTATTTGCAAGGCCACCAACAAATTGATTGATGATTGTTGTAGGTAAATATGTAGGGCGTCCTCTGTATATGTCTGATCAGTGTTCAATATCCCACCAATCTTTCAAATTTCCTATGAAACCAAATGTTACCATGGTTGTAACTTCTTCAACATCTTTTTTTAATCCAATAATCTTGATATGAGCCCAACCCTCCCCGCCATGAGCCATTTCTATAATTTTTGACTCAGACTTATTATCAAAATTATAATAACTATTCTACAAATTCTGAGTTCTGAGTTCTAGTTGTAGATACCAATGGTTCCCAAGACTTCATTTGATTATCAACAATCATATGTGTAGGAACCTTAAAATTAGAGGAAATTTAAACTCAAAATGGGCCTCCTAAAAAAAATTAATAAAATAATAGTTAAAATAATAAAATAATATTTACTAATTTTGGAGGAAGAAAAGAAAAAAAACTAGTTTTTTGTTTGTATTTTTGACATATCTCTCTGTGTTTTTACTCAAATTTTGATCGAGAGAGCTCACCGGATGCAGAATTAAATTACGCACCCAACGAGTACCCACTCGGCATACTTTTGACTCACCCCACTACCCCAAAAACAAGAAATACATGAAAAAACGTGATGATGACATTTTTCAAGTATTTCTTGTTTTTGGGGTAGCATGGTCCATCAAAAGTATGCCGAGTGGGTACTCGTTGGATGCGTAATTTAATTCTGCATCCAACGAGCTCTCTCAATCAAAATTTGAGTAAACACACAGGGAGATATGTCGAAAATACAAACAAACAAAAATAGTTTTTTTTATGATACCTATCCCCAAATTTATATTAAAAAAGTGTTTAAGACCTATACAGTATTTCAAATTTAAAGCAATTTCATTGGCTAACACATGATGACATGGAATTTGAATTAGAGTTAAAAGGCCCATTTTGAGTTGAAATTTTCTCTAATTTGAACAATATTTACCTACTCTTGTTTGGGCTCTTGCATTGCTTTTAATGCTACAACCCTTTTATGGTCAAGATCTTCCTTTATTTCAACAAATGATAAACCTGAACAAATTCAAATAAATATTCTTCATCTAGATCAATAAATGATAGACCTTTAGAACAAATTCAAATAAATCTTGTTCATCTAAAGGAGTTACATTTTAAGGTTGTTGAGGCTTTGGAAAATATCTTTCTTCACTTCCTTCATTTCTCTAGCACACTTTTCCATTAGCTTATTTTCTAATTATGTATACTTCATTTTTTCCACTTTTAGTCTTGGAATGAATTCAAAAGGTTCATTCATTTCATTTCATTTCTTCTTTTCTAATTCTGTCCTTTCTATTTGAACCATATTTACAATTATGTCTTTATCTTTGTCCAAGGTTCATTTCATTTCATTTCATTTCATTTCTTCTTTTCTAATTCTGTCCTTTCTATTTTAACTAGATTTACAATTATGTCTTTCTCTTTGTCTAAGGTTGGAGCGTCAGGTCTGTTCTTTTTGGTCTACCACCCTTGAGAAAGGTTGGAGATGGCATTCATGAAAGAGGTTGTTTCTTTGAAAGTCCTGCTAATAGAGTCACATCCTCTAGCTTTGGACTCATCAAGCTCAAATTTAGCTCTTTCTTCCTTTCTTCTGGCTTAGGATCGTTCTTTCAAGCCTGGGTAAATCTCTTTCTATACTAAAGATACCTTTATCACAAGCCTGCAAAAATCTACTATGAGTTTCTTAGGTCAATGCAATTTTTTCTCTTGAGTCAATGTAATCTTATGAACTTCTGTAGCAACATCATCCATAATTTAACAGTTGCATTCTATAAGTTCTGCATCTGTAAAGAGAAATCTAAATCATCTTCCTTTTTACAAGCCTTGGGGATTTGATAGTTACATTCCCAGACTATTTTATGAAGGTTTCTAGAAAAGGAAATTTCCATTCTATAAAATCAACATGTCCATGAGTAGTAATTGTTTCTATGTTATCATCTTTTATTGAAAGCTTACCATATAATCCAACAATGTCACACATACGTAAATTTTTTGAGAGTTAGATAAAGTGATTATGAACTAAATCTTTCCTTATTTTAAAGTTTTTCTTTTCATAAATGGTCTATTACATAATATATATTTAATCATAGTTCATCTAACTAAAAAACATATAATTAAAATAAACATAAACATAGACATCGTATTAAATTTTTTTATCTATTACTTAAATGGTTTTTCTCTATTTTTTTCTTTCATTTATTATTTTTAAATTATCAATCTTATATTTTTAAAATATCAATCTTACTATTTTTTTTAAATAGATAAACACTCTACACCCCATAATTCTATAATTAAAATTTTATAAAATTGATCCATGATTATAATTTTTTTCAAAATTCAAATTTATACAATTTATCCATGATTTTGTATTTATTTTCTATGTTATACGTGACAATCTAACACAAAAATACTATAACTAATAAATAAATACTCGTAGTATTTCTCAATACTTCTCAATGCGGATTGCTTTTTGGCTTCAAAACCAGAGATCTGGAGAGACCAAGCAGTGAGCATTGGTGTTATATGTTGAGCTCATATGTGCATCACTGCAATTCCTAGTGTCAACACCCATAGGTTCAAAGACACCATGAGATTAAGCATGTAATGTATGTTGTAATCTCTGGAGCTTGTGACTCAGCTCCAATGACTCTAATCTCAACAGGCCATTCTCTTCTATTATATGAACATAATGCTCTGAAGCAACATTGCATTTCTTCAATATCTCCCGATTCTTTGCCATTAGATGAACCATCTGAGCCCTTAGCTCGTCCAAGTGCTGCTATTTCCGGAGCCGAGACCTCCTCGCAGATTCTTTGTTAGACAACATCCTTCTCTGTTTCCTCTCGTCTATCACATGTTGTTCCTCTGCTTCATCAGAGGCCGAATTGCTCCAAAAGTGTGAAATGGCCTCCCTATTGTCCCGAGGAGAATGCAATGAATCCTGAGTTGGGCATCCCTTGTCCACCGACACAGGCATTGATTTCTTTGTGCGCACTCCAGTTTTAGTATCAAGAGCATTTAGATTGCCAGAAGATGGCATATTGCTATATTGTATACTTCCCATATCATATAATTCTCTGGTAAATTGTGCAGGATGGCACCATTTACCCAATTCAGCAGGGAAGCTCTCACATATGAAATGGTTGCAGAGATCAAGTTGGGAATACAATCATACGGTAAAAGTCAGAGCCAATTAAAGCATATACAATAGTAGTTGAAACAGATGCTAGCGGAGTAAATCTTGAAGTGAAAAGGAGATTGGATTGAGTTAAGGATGTTTTTTTTTTGTTTTTTTACCAATTAGTAACTTGTACTCTGTACACAACGGAGCTAGAGGTGGAGTAGATTATTAAGTCCAAGTATTTGTAACAGTAAACTTG
>LPNX010733859.1:0-126227 GCA_001517045.1 Pseudotsuga menziesii
GGTTTCAACTCTCCCACGGGTTGCTTTGCAAAAACAAATACAAAGCAAATTGGACCACTAGAAAAAACAACTATGAAGCAAATTGAATACAAATTTCATGAAGAAAACTGTCTCACGGTGGCCATAGGTATATGCTCCACAGTTGGTGAAATTCAACTGCAATGCCTAGTTCCTCTTGACAACACAAATAAATTAGCCATTTGAGAGATTGGGCATTTCAGATTGAAACAACGAGTTATTCTCATGGGTTTTTTGTTATATCCCAAGAGTCAAGTCTAATCTCTATTTGTGTTGGACAGATTAAACATACATTCAATAAGATTGACCTCTGTATAGACATTAAAATAAAGCAATATCTAAACAGGAAAGAAGTAAAGAAGGCACTTCATGCAAACACTAGACTATATTGGGAACCCTGCTCTCGATATGTCTTATAGTATTCGTATATTTGTTTGCTTTTGTATTTTGGCATAGGCATTTTCTATTTCATTACTATGCAATAAATATGCACATCAAGAATGATATATCAAGGGGCCAAAGGACCACTACAGAGATTCCTCCTCCCATAAGACAGTCCATGGCATCCTTGTGGCCCTAAACCAGCAGCAGAGGTTATAGTTCATGCTCACAGCACTCAACAATAGGCTCACAATTCACCCTACAATAGTCCAATAAGGTCATGGCTTAGCTTGGAAGCCCATAAGGAGGTCATGCCCAGCTTAACTGTCCAACAAGAGGTCATGGCTTAGCTTGGCAGTCCATACAGAGGTCACGCCCAATCTTTAGCAGCCCAGTTTTCTCTTTGAATTTTGCTCAACTTACAGGGTAATCTTTCTTTTTCAAGAGCCTATTGGGTCAGTCAGAGAAGCACACATGGAGATAATTTGCTGTGCATCAACCAAAATATAGTTGGACCCAATTTGAGATGAGTTCAAAAATTGTTATGCATTTGATATTTACCGACTTTCCACTACATCTCCATTTGTAACCTTCATCTATGTGCATTTTTATCTTCATGCAGGTGTTCACAAGATAAATTGTTCTCAAGTTGCACTTAACAAAATTGCTCAAATTTTTCACATTAAACTCCCCAATGATTAATGATTCCCCAGATCATGTTGTGGTCCTTTTGGGCAGCTTCTTGCTTGTGAAAGAATGCAATGTTTCGGTCACCTTCTTGTAGCCAGATCACCCTACTTTTCATATGCCTATGAGCCCCTTCCCAAAGCCAAATGTGTGCTCTGTTCCTTTTCCAATGCAGAGATTTTCTCTATCTCATCTAGAGTAGGATTGGTGTGGCAGGCCTTTCATGCAAGTTGAAGAGTTGTTGTTCTGTTGGTTGTAGCTTAGCCTCTGAGTCCTTGAGATTCTCCTGGCTTCATGTTTTTGAAATTATCTTAACAGTGAGCAAGTTCTTTTGGAGTTATTTCAATGGTTAACATGACATAAGATATATCATGTAAAAATATGTGTAGCAAATGGAAGGGTGGAATCCTATATTTGGTTCTTATAATTATGTGCATTTTTGTATTCTGCTTATATTCTCTCTGCTAAATTTGCAGGGCATCCTTAAGAGGTATTCAGGTTTCAAAAGCTTTCAAATCAATAAACATGTCAAAAGAAGAGCCCATTTATCCTTCATCAATTGCATCTGAAAAACTTTGCAGAGAAGCAATTGAAATGAAATCAAAGACGACATATCCATGATTCAGAGCAGTGATAAATATGAGGTTAGTACCTTTCGGAATAATTTCTTTCTGTGAGTCTATACTGCTTTCAGTGTTCCCTAAATATGTTTATGTACCTGTGTTCAGGACATGAAGATAACCTCTCCAGAAGTTCGACGAGGATCAAATGAAGTTGGCATTGAAGACAGTTTGGTGGACTTGAAGGATGATGATAGCTTGACAAAGTTGACAGTGGCAGAACTGCGTGCAATGATGAGGTTAGCAACAGGAGAAAGATTGTTTTGATCTTCTAACATGGGGTTAATGATTTATTTGTTTACAGCCTGGGCCAAGAGACTTCCTTATTCAGTGTTTCATTAAGCGGGACAGAGCTACATCTACCTATTATTTGTATTTGGGTTTGACTGCAAGTAAGTTCTTGACATTCTGCTTTCAATTTGGGTTTGACTGCATGTAAGTTCTTGACATTCTGCTTTCAATTCATACGTTGTGTTGGTTTTTTCAGTCTTTCTAGTTTTAGTAGAGAGTCTTATCGGATATGCAACATCCTATTCTGATGTTTGTGCTTTTACCAATTGGAGGCTTTTGACAGAGCTATAAACAATATAAGAAAGGTTATAGTTTTCCTAAACCCAATTGTGTTGTCTATGCCATCAAAAATTGGACTGTCTTTTGTGAGAGAGTTGAAAATTGAAAGGCCTATTTGAGATTCTTGGTTAGCCACAAAATTAAAAAGTAGAGGCTATTTCAGACACTTTATGGGATCAATTTTGAGTGATAAAGTAAGGAAGTGAGCATTAGAGAAACATCTTTTTCCATCAAATCTCTTATTCTGTATCAACTGTATCTGAATTCATCTATGCAATTTTTGTTGAAAATTTTAAGTGAAATGGGTGCCTAGAGCAATACCTTTTTATTTGCATTAAATAGATTTTTGGGGAAGCAATATGGAGATTGTATTTCTGCAAGGAGCCAGTAGCTGTTGAGAATATTATGATATTTACTTATTCCCTGGTCCAACCTAGACCTAGTTTTTGCATAAAAGTGAATGAAGTAATTCCTGGATTTATCAAATTTTAGCTCATAAAGGCGTCTTGATTTTTATATTTAATTATGTATTTTAACATATGTATCATATTGGATCCTGGATTATGTTTTTTTATGTAACACCTGTAGTAGGTTGTACTAATTTACAATTTTCAACTTCATTATTTTCACTGACCTTTCTTTATATAACGATGGTAGGTTGGTGTCGAAGAATTGAAAGAAAAAACCATTTTAATAGATATTAAACTCGCTAATGACAGTCATGCTCATAGCCGCCTTCAGCCTTTGACTGAGATGGATATGAAAGAAAAATATAGACTTGGTTTTGAAATTATATCAATTCCAATTGGGCAATTAACCACAAAAAATGATCCGTTTTCCAGAGACGTTCCTTGGTTGGTCGTCCAAAATCCATGCACAGTAAGAACAGCTGTGACGTACTTTCTCAGTGAGGGGTGTCCAAGGGAAGAAGAAGATCCAGAAAGGACAGAATCATGGTATTCAGAAAGGTGGGAGTCATGGGAGTCATGGTATCCTAGCAGAGTCAGGAAAATGGAATCCAATGGGAAAATTGCAACTTATAAGCCTGTATTGAGCATGCTCGAGATCTGGGGGGTAGAAGCATATCCATTTACTGACCAAAGAATTGAAGAATTAAGAAACAAAGAATGACATGCACAGAAGAGAATGTCAAATTTGGAATTTCTGTTTAAGCCTTTGAAAAGTGAAGTGGATAAGGTTAGTAATTCTTTTTTCTTTTGTCCTTGCATATAAATTTAAAAAGCTTATCAATAGATTGTAGTCAAATATTATATTTATTGGAAATTTTGTGATATTTAGGAGATTATAGTATATGAAAGTTTAGATATATAATTAATAATTTGCATCTTTGATATAATTTATATTGAATCATGTATTTACTATGGTCATTACATACATGGCCTCTGTGGACTGCCAAACCATAGAGAGAACATCGGCACCTAATAAGTGCAGAATTACACTTAAGCCCTGACTGTAACCAGCTCAAAACAAAAGGATCACAAATCATTTGTGTTTCTCCATTTATATGGCCCTGTGTGGCTATGCTGAGTGATTCTTACTCGTTAAAAGCTTGGGTGTACCACTATATTCAATACTTTTGCGGTATGTTCTGTGAAATATCTTGAATATCATGTTGTGGTGTTATAAACAAGGGTAGTAATGAACCTATTACTTACATAGGTTTCATTTTGTCTAAATGATTGTTGATCTTACTTTCCAAGCCTTAATATAGGAAGAGGATAGTTAAAGTTGTTGAACTTTCCATGCTTGTCATGCGACTACTCTTTTTTAGAAAAGACTATGTAACAAAAAATTAAAGGCAAATCATTTAATGGAAATAATACATGCCTTAGTTACTTGATCTATGGTCTTGATATTGGAGTTCAAATACAAATGGAAACACTGTAGATTTGACCTTCAAATATGTCTTTGCAGCACTTTCTGAGAGTGGAAAATTTCTTCTTCCTGCTCGGAAATTCAAGAGACCCACATGCATAGATTATATTATTTCCCTTCATGCTGAGGACATGTCAAGAGGAAGTAACAGATACATTGGAAAGCTGAGGTGAGTGAATTTGGAAAGCTGGGCTGCAAGTATTTTTATTTTTTTTTAAATTTCAAACCCGTCGGTTAAGCGACGGATGCAGGGAATTTTTTTTTAAAAATAATTAATAACCGTCTCTTAAATGATGGCTACACCTGTCGCTTTACCGACGATTACAGTCTATAGCCATCGCTTAACCGACGGCAGGAAGGTTATTTTTTTTTTTTAAATTGACTACCGTCTCTTATCCGACGGACATTCTGTCGCTTAACCGATGGCATGAAGGTTATTTTCTTAAAAAAAATTCACTACCATCGAAGAAATTCTGTCGCTTAACCGACGCTTTACATTTAACCGACGGTAAACTAAGGTGTCGCTTAACCAACGGATTGGACAGATGTCGGATAACCGACGATACACCACCGACCCTTAAAAAAAATCATAGTGTTGTACATGCGACAGGGAAGTGTCGAAAGTCCGACAATACTGCCGTCGGATTTTTGGTCGAAATGTAGTAGTGCTTGGATGTGTCTCAAGTGAATTTGGCTAAGTGTAAACCACTTCCTATCTCAAGGGTGGCAATGTTGCTGAGAGAATAAAGAGCACAATGGCCTATGGTCAGGTGGAACGCTGCAGCGACATAGCTGGTTACGGGACAAGCTTCTTTCAAAGATAAGTATTATCTTATATTTTATTTCCCGCAACTGTAATTGTTTTATGAATTACTATGAACATGATGAATTCTTGAATGAATGATTTTGCTTCTACTATATGTTAATAATTTATGCATCTCTATATGTTCTAAGTTCAATGCATTTATATATATGTATATATGTTCATGGGGCTTAGATTTCCCAGGTTGATAGATGTTAGTCGCATCCTTTCCGCCAAGTAGAGGGTTGGGGACGTGACAGTGTGGTATTAGAGCTCAAGGTTGCAGCTTTAGGGCCTCAATGGGCCATGAAGAACCAGCCTCTGAGTTCGAGAGGAAGGAGCTAACAGAAAAAATTATGAATTTTTTTCTAAGTATGAAAAATTCTTCCTTGTCGGCTGAGAAAGCCAAATGTGAGCTGTTGTAGCGGTTGGGGTGGCTAAAGGAGAGCCGCAACGATGGTAGAAAGAAAAATAGTTTGAGCTACAGTAGCGATGGAGAGAGAAATTTGAGACGATACGTTGGCAGTAAAAAGGAGACCCGAGCTGCAATGATGGGTGGAATTTGAGACCCGATCCGCAACAGTGGGTGGAATCCCGGGCTCGAGCCACAAGGGTGGGTGGAAACCAAGGAAGGAAGAAAATTTTCTAAGTGTTGGATTGGCGACAGCAGACAAAAGAAATTTCAAGCCGCAACAACGGCAGGAAAATGAAGATCGAGGGCCACAGTTGCAGGTCAGAGTTGGGAAAAGAGCCGCTATGGTGGATGGAAGTGGAGGAAAGATCCGCTATGATGAAAGGAAGTGGAGGAAAAATCCACTACGGTGGATGGAAGTGGAGGAAAGAGTCGCTACGATGGAAGGAAGTGGAGGAAAGAGCCGCTACGGTGGATGAGAAAGGAATATGGAGCCACTACGGTGGATGGAAGATGAAGATTGAGTCACTACGATGGGTGAAAGTCAAAATTATTTCCAACACAACAGCAGACGAAAGTCAAACATTTTTATGAAGTAGCAGAAGGAGATGTCGGAAGGAAATGAGATTTTTCGTCAAAACAGGGATTTTTAGCAGGATTTTCAGTGGGATCTCAGGGGGCCATAAAAATGAAAAAAAAATGGCAGCAAGTTGTACGCCAACCCCCTTGACCCCCATCACCCCCTTCAGACGGTCGTTCTTTGTGAAAAGAAAATTATGTATTTTGGCGAAGTGATAATATGAGATTTTTCCATATGAAGGTAATTAACACATTTTGCAGAATTATAGTCACCTTCAAAGAGAAGCATTCCACATAGTGTAGATTGCAAGAGTTGGGTTGTAGTTCTTCCATGAGGATAGGAAACATGGATGATTATGCACAGGACCCCAATGAATATGAGGAAGATGCTATGGGGGGGAATGTTCGAATTGTAAATGCTGAGACATAGTCTAATGGGAGAATATTGCAAGAGACTCCCCCAGATTTTGCAGCCACCATGAGAAGCCTGATGGTGGAGATGTAGAGTTACAGGGCAGATAATGAAATATTGGTTAAGGATTAGGAGGAGCAGAATCAGTTGAATGCAGCCATGCTGCGAATTTTGACAGATATTCAGAGAAAGATGAACTCTGGGGAACAGACAGAAAATCCAGAAGGGAGTAAGAACAATGCTAGAAGAAGAAAGAGAACACCTAGTGGGTCATCTGACTCTGAGGGGTCAACTGGAGATTCAATTTCTTCTTCCCACTAGAATCAAAGAAAGAGGCGCTACTAGAACCACTCACAAGATGAATTCAGGAAGGAAAACCTGCCTACCTTCAATGGTGAGGTAAAGACTGGTCAAGAAGCTGAGGCTTGGCTTCTGGGAATAAGAAAATATTTCCAAGTCCAAGATTATTCTAGGAATATGAAAGCTAGAGTAGCTATTTTCAATTTGACCAGAAGAGCATCCATATGGTGGGATCATTTCAGGAATGTAAAGAAGATCAATGAAAGGAAGATTGTGTGGAAGCAATTTCGGAAGTATTTCAAGGAGAAGTACCTCTCTGATAGGTACTATGATGACAAGATCAAAGAGTTCCATGAGCTGAGATTAGGACAACAGACTATGGAAGAGTATGCCAATAAGTTTTTGGAGTTGTTGAGGTATGTTAGGTACATAAAAGATGAGAAGGTGAAGATCCAACATTTTCTGAGTGGATTTCCTCAGTCTTACAAAGACAGGATTGATTTTTATGAACCTAGGACTCTGGAAGAAGCAATAAGAAAAGCTAAGTATTGATACAAGAAAAGCAAGAACAAACCTAACAGCCAGAAGTGTTGATTTTTATCAATTTAGACAGTATTATGTTAGAATCTTATTTGAGAGAATAGCATGCACAGCAATCAATCACAAGAGACAATAGACACAAATATTTTCCTCAGGAAAACCATAAAGGAGAAAACCCCACAACTTCCTCAGAGATATAATAAGCACCAATGGAAGTAGTAAAACCCAAAGACAGTAATATGATCTCCAACAGCTATTCTCTCTCTTACCCCAGCTCTTTATCTCTCACTCGTGCGCTACAACTGAGTGTGAGTGACTGTGTGATAAATAGAGAAGCCACTCTCTATTTATACTAGTTTCTGACTTGACAATAACTTACAAGGGCCGACTTCTCTAGGAGAGTCTAATAACACTAGTGCCCCACAACTGCAGGGACTTTAACCCCTGATCAACTAGGAGGGTTAACCTCTATGGCTTTACATAACTTGTTTACATTATTGATTCTCCCAATAGGAACATCGAGGACTAATCAAATACAATATATGAAATACATAAGTGAATACATTCCGAAGTTATAAATACATCAACACTCCCTCTTAACTATGAAGGTATTCTCTTGACAGAATTCATCAGCACAAGTCTTCTTCTCCAGATCATCATCAACATTGGATCATCACTGAATCATCATCAAAGCTAGATCATCACTGGATCATCACTAGATCATCATCAAGACTGGATCCTCACTGGATCATCATCAAAGCTGGATCATCATCAAAGTTGGATCATCACTAAATTGTCATCAAAACTAGATCATCACTAGATCATCATCATCAATGCTTCTGCTATCTCGATCAACTGGTGCTATCTCTCAATTCTACTCGTCATAGGAATTTCTATAGAGCCATCCCTTTTTCATGTTGGTTGTAGGCCTAGTTTCCATGTAGGTCTTCATCTTCTTCAACACTTATATATGACCCAGTCAAAAAGGCCCACCCAGCACTTACGTCTGACCATGGGAGGAACACATCTACCACCATGTCAGAAAGGCACGTCCAGCACTCACATCTAACCATGGGAGGAACACATCCAACACCATGTCAGAAAGGCCTAGCACTCACATCTAACCATGGGAGGCCTAGCCTGCCACCATGTCATAAAGGCTCATCCAACACTTATATCTAACCATGGGAGGCCCATCCTGCCACCATGTCATAAAGGCTCAGCACTTATGTCTAACCATGGGAGGCCTATCCTGCCACCTTGTCAAAAAGGCTCTGCACTTACATCTGACCCAATCAAAAAGGCTCTACACTTACATCTGACCATGGGAGGACTAGCCTGCCACCATGTCAGAAAGGCTCTACACTTACATCTGGCCATGGGAGGCCCAGCCTACCACCATGTTAGAAAGGCTAAGAACTTATATCTGACCATGGGAAACCCAGCCTTCCACCATGTCAGAAAGGCTCTGCACTTACATCTGACCATGGGAGGCCCAGCCTGCCACCATGTCAGAAAGGCTCTGCACTTACATCTGACCCAGTCAGAAAGGCTCTGAACTTACATCTGACCATGGGAGGCCCCACCTACCACCATGTCATAAAGGCTCTCGGAATCATCACTTCCTCTTGTAAGGAACCTTGATATGGAGAACATCAAGCCTCTCCCTGAAGTACTAAAACTTCTCTTTGGCCAATGGCATGGTCAACACATCAGCTATCTTCTCGTACGTCGCAACATACTGGAGCTTCACTACTCCTCTCTACACCATATCCCTGATATAGTGATATTTTATCTCAATATGCTTCGACTTGTCATGGAACACCAGGTTCTCTGATAACTTCACACAACTCTGGTTGTCACAAAATATACAAGTAGCATCCAACTAGAGATCAAATAAATCAGATAGTAGCTTCCTCAATCACACTACCTCACAACTAGATGAACAAGCTATGAAATACTCTGCTTCGGCTATACTCAGTGCCATGCAAGACTGCTTCCTACTAAACCAAGAGATCACACCTGATCCCATACTGAAGCAGCACCCTGAAGTGCTCTTCCTATCAATGGAACTTCCTTCCCAATCTAAATCAACATAACCTTCCAGGTTAATCTTCTGATTCACCTCATACTTGAACCCATAATCAATTGTACCCTTCAGGTACCTCAGAATATGCTTTGCAGCAATCAAGCGAACATGTCTCAGATCCATCAAGAATTGGCTCAATGTGTTCATGGCAAAGCAAATATCTGGCCTTGTATTCGTTAGGTACATCAAGGACCCAATCATCTGATGATACATCATAGCATCAACCGACCTTGATGAAGCATCACTCAATAGCTTCAGGTTCGATGCCATAGGTGTGTTCATGGCCTTGTAGATCATCTCGAACCTCTTCAGGATCTCTACTGCATACTTCCCTTGTCCCAGGGAGATTCCATCTTTACTCTGCCACACCTCCATGCCTTGAAAGTAGTGCATCATACCCGAGTCCTTCATCTTGAACTCGACAGCAAGCTTCCTCTTTGTATCAGCAATCAACCCATCTACACCTGCTACAAATAGATCATCTACATACAGTAGGAGTATCATTGGGTTCCCTTCTTCAACCTTGTAGTAAAGGTTGGAATTTGCTTTACTCTTGGTAAAGCCCAAACAGGATAGGAACCTGACAATTCTGCCGTAGCATGTCATGGGTGCCTGTTTCAAACCATACAGGGCTTTCTTCAATTTACACACATGATTCTCCCTGTCATATGTCTCAAAACCGAGTGGTTGCTCCACATACACTTCCTCTTCCACTACACCATTCAAGAAAGGAGTCTTGACATCCATCTGGTGTATCTTCCATTTCATTACTGCATCCAGATCAAGTACTAATCTGATGGAAGTGTATCTAACTACAATTGCAAAATTTTCTTCATAATCTATTCCTCTTTCTTGTAGATACACTTAGAAGTGACAACAGACTTCCCCTTTTTTCTAGGGACAACATCCTAGACATCATTCTTCATGATTGACTGGTACTCCTCAATCATAGCATCCTTACATTCTTTCTTCTCTGTCACTTCTTCATAGTTGGAAGGTTCTTTATCAATGATGTCACATAATCGGGCTACATAACCAGAGCAGGACCTGGTTCTTTTCCTCTCTCTATGCATTTCTTATGGAGCCCCATACCTTTCTGCACCTTGGATAGCCTCTCGTACCCATGCAAGTTTCCTCTTGTGAGAATTCTTCTCTTGGGGTGGATCTACAAGTTCCTAGGGTTCTTCTATTTCTTGATCTTCATCTTGATTTGCATCGTTCATAGTTATATCTTGAATTATGGGTACTTCTGTTTCTTCAGATTCTTCAACTAGTCTCTTTCTGTATTTGTTGTAAGTTGAATCTTTGTCAAATGTTACGTCTCTGCTAATGTTGATCTTCTTGAATCCTGGAAAGTATATTCTATAAGCTTTCAAGCTTTCACTATATCTCATAAATATACCCTTCTTTCCAGAAGGATCTAACTTTGTCCTCTTTTCTTTTGGAATGTGTATGTACACTGGACAACCGAATATTCTGATATGGATGACCTCTGGTTTCTTGTCAGAGAAGACTTCTTTAGATGTCTTGTTCTTGAGTACTCTGTGTGGAGTACGGTTCTGTACATACATTGTTTTCCTGGTAGCTTATGGCCATAGATGCATGGGAATATCTTGATCATGAAGTATTGCCCTTGCAGCTTCCATGATCGTTCTATTCTTCCTTTCTGCAACCCCATTCTGTTGTGGATTATATGGAGTGGTCAACTCCCTCTTAATCCCTGAATATATGCATAACTCTTTGAACTCATTTGATGTGAATTCTCTGCCATTGTCTGATAGAAAGGTTTTGATATTCTTTTCTGTTTGGTTCTCGATCAAGGCTTTGAATTCCTTGAACTTGTTGAATACTTCATCTTTGTTCTTCAAGAATTATATCCATGTCTTCCTAGAAAAATCATCAATGAAATAAACATAGTATACATACCCACTCAATGAACTGGATGACATCAGACCGCATACATCAGAGTGGATGATTTCCAAGATTCCTTTTGCCTTGCTCTCGCTACTTGGAAATGTCTTCCTTGTGTTCTTTCCTTTCACACATCCTTTGCATACACCGTCATGTTTTGTCTGTATTTCTGGAAGACCTTCAACAGCTTTTCTCACAAGTGGTAGTGCTCTATAGTGCACATGTTCAAGCCTTATATTCCAAAGTTTATTTGTCTCTACTGAGTCATGGACCAAGGCTTGTTCCGGTTGGCCTTTTAGCTTGTATAATCCTCCCTCTTTCTCTCCAATCACAACTGCATCATCTATAGTCTTTCCCTTTGCCCACATAAGAGCTAGGCCATCTACAAATGCAACCCTTATGCCTTTTGCATCCAATGCAGATATGGAGAGGAGATTCTTCTTCATTCCTGGTACAAACAAGACATCCTTCATCTTCATAGACTTTCTAGAGTCTAGCTTATAGGAGGATTCACCACTACCTTTTATTGGATACTAGTAGTCATCCCCAAGTTTCACCTTGTGAGGTGACTCATGTTCAGACAGTTTCACAAAGGATTCTTTGAATCTCGTCATATGTTTGGAAGCCCCACTGTCTATAAGCCAATCATTGATTCCATGTGTGATAGTTCCCATGAGAGAGGAAATTAAAACATATTCTTCATCACTTGAAGCATCATAACTTTCTTGTTTGATTATCTTTATGGAAGGTTCATCATCCTCTGTAGCATGAGGATCATGTCTTCTCTTGTTTTCTTTCTTCTTGTGAGAGCTATTCTTATTCTTGGGACAATATCTTGCAAAGTGTCCTCTTTCATCACATGTAAAGCATCTGTATTTAGATATATCTTTGTTAGATTTTCTAGATTTATCTTTCTGGTTAGAATGCTTACCTTTGGGGTGATGATAGTCCCTTTTGCTTTTCTTGGAGTGTACTATGAGATCTTGATCTTCACTTCCCATCTTTTCTTCTCGGGCTACTATCTGAGCTTCTTCTTGTGAGCATTCCTCCCACAATCTACTGAAGGTGACTAGATTTCTTCTAGCAAAAAACCCCTAGAATGAAGGAGTCCCATGGCCTAGGGAGACCATTCAAGGTGGTCATCACAATTTCTGCATTCTCCACTTCTTCATCCACTGCTTCAAGTTGTTCTTTGATCTGGGAGACCCTTGTAAAGTATGATTGTATGGTCTCTACATTCTGGATCTTCACATTCTTCAACTGGTTCCTCAAAGTCATCTTCTGGTTTATGTTCTTCCCTTCAAATAGCTTGGCCAGGGCATCAAACATTGCTTTAGGTGTCTTTAGGGAGGACACATGTGGTATGAGGTGATCCTTGATTGAATCAGCAATAATCCTCTTATCCATGACCAATTTCTTTTTATGTAAGGCCTTAGCCTCATCTCCCTCTAGAACTGGAACCTCTTCACCAATGTAAGAGTCCAACTCATTTTCTTCTAGGACCAGGGAGATCCTATACTTCCAAGCTCGGAACTTATCAGCTCCCTCAAGCTTTTCATCAAGCTTGGTGTGATGAGACATCTTAACTAATAACCTCAAATGGAAATACAAAAGACTTAGGTCTTATCAATTTGAGAAGCTTCAAACTGGATCTGGAGCTGATCTTCTGCAGTGCTGGTTTTCTGGTTCTAGGGCAAATTAGGTTTTGACTTTCCCGTAGTTCTACCCAACCAAAAATCTTGATTTTTGTCTCTAAACTTCGATTTTGAGGAGGAGAGTAATCCTAGCCTGGGCTCACTCAAAAATTCCTATTCAGTGAAAATCCCTAATTTCCCAATGTAGTGGCGGGTCAAAAACTGAAAGTGCTCAGAATCAGATTCTACTTCGACAGAAAGATGTGCCCTTCAAAGGAGATTCATCCTAGCCTCCTTTTGCTGATGGATTGTAGAGAGAGACCCAAAAAGTACAAAGCCCTAGCTTCCGCAGCTACACAGTTTCTTCTTGTTAGGTTAGCTCTGATACCATGTTAGATTTTTAGCAATTTAGATAGTATTATCTTAGGATCTTATCCGAGAGAATAGCATGCACAACAATTAGTCACAAGAGACAATAGACACAAAGATTTTCCTCGGGGAAACCATAAAGGAGAAAACCCCGCAACTTCCTCAGAGATAGATAAGCACCAATGGCAGCAGTAAAACCCAAATACAATAAGATGATCTCTGACAACTGTTCTCTCTCTTATCCCATCTCTTTCTGTCTCACTCATGCGCTACAACTGAGTGTGAGTGACTTTGTTATAAATAGAGAGGATCACTCTCTATGTATACTAGTTTCTAACTTGACAATAACTTACTAGGGTCTACTTCTCTAGGAGATTCCAATAACCCTTATGCCCCACAACTGCGGGGACTTTAAACCCTGATCAACTAGAAGGGTTAACCTCTATGACTTTACATGACTTGTTTACATTATTGATTCTCCTAATATGAACATCGGGACTAATCAAATACAATATATGAAATACATAAGGGAATACATTCTGAAGTTACAAATACATCAACAAGAAGGCATGGAAGAACAAGATGAATGAGAAGTCGAATCAGAGGAATAAAGGTTTCAAACCTTCTAACTTCAAGAATCAGCATAGGTAGCCATCCCAAGTTGAGAAGCAACCAGCTAGAGTAGTGGGAGAAGAGCCAAGAAATCCACAACAAAACAGAGCACCACTCCAATGTTGGAAATGTGGAGGAACCCACATGCACAAGTACTGTCCACTTGACAATGAGAATGCAAGGCCATCATGCAATATTGAAGAGGCAGAATCAGTTGATCAAGTAGCAAGGGTGTACCTAGAATTTATGCATCATTGGAAGATGGCAAGGCAGATCACCATTCAACAGTGGTTGAAGTTACAAGTAAGATTGTTGAGAAATCTATTTCTATTTTGATTGACCCTGGTTCTACTCATAGTTATATTGCTCCTAGAGTAGTGGAGATTTGTGCTCTTAGGAAAGTAAAGAATAGCAAGTCTTGGTTAGTCCATCTAGCCACTGGAACTAAGAGAAAAGTGAATGAAGTGGTGGAGAAATGTCCATTGATGATGAACGGATTGGTCACTTGTGTAGATCTGAATGTTCTACCACTTGGTTCCTATGATGTTCTCATTGGAATGGATTGGTTAGAAGCTCACAGAGTGAAGCTTGACTATTATAATAAGACTTTTGAATGCATGGATGAAGAAGGGAACCCAGTAGTTGTAAGAGGCATCCCAAAGGTAATTTCTATGAGGCAGATTTCAGCAATGCAGTTAAAGAAGTTTTGTAGAAAAGGTTGTCAGTTGTATGCATCCCATATTGAGGAGGAAGCAGAGAATGAAACTCCTAGGTTGGAGTACTTTCATGTGTTGCAAGACTTCAGAGATGTTTTTCCTAATGAGGTTCCAGGACTTCCTCCAAAGAGGGACATTGATTTCACAATTGAACTTGTGCCAGGAGCAGCACCAATGTCAAGGGAACCCTACAGAATGAGTACACCAAAAATGTTAGAGTTGAAGACGCAGCTGCAAGAATTGTTGGAGAAAAAATATATCAGGCCATTTGTGTCTCCTTGGGGAGAACCAGTCCTGTTCATAAATAAGAAATATGGTACACTCAGATTGTATATTGATTATAGGCAACTGAACAAAGTCATGGTGAAGAACAAATATCCCTTGCCAAAAATTGATGACCTCTTTGATCAAATGAAAGGAGCGAAGGTATTTTTCAAGATTGACTTGAGGTCTGGTTACCATCATGTGAGAATCAAGCATGAAGACATTCATAAAACAACCTTCAGGACAAGGTATGGACATTATGAGTTTGTAGCGGTACCATTTGGACTCACAAATTCACTAGCAACATTTATGTGCCTTATGAATAGTGTCTTCAGCAGGTATTTGAACAAATTCGTTCTTTTTTTCCTTGATGATGTTCTTGTTTATTCTAAGAATCAAGAAGAGCATGAAGAACATTTGAGACTAACATTGCAATTGCTCAGATAACATCAGATGTATGCAAAACTGAGCAAGTGTGACTTCTATAGAATAGAATTCAGTACTTGGGTCACATTATTTCAGAAGAAGATATATCTGTGGACCGTGACAAGATTGAAGATATTAAGAATTGGCCTACTCCAAATAATGTGCTAGAGGTAAGATCTTTTATGTGGCTTGCAGGATACTACAAGAGATTCATTGAAGGATTCTCCAAGGTTGTGTTGAGGCCTGGAAATTCACAGGCAACAACAGCAAAGGATTCTCCCCAGTCAACGTTCCCAACTAGCCCATGACTGTTTGGTATGGGGAATCTGTCCGATTTGTGGTCCGGCTACCGTAGGTCAAAGTAACAAAAACAAAGGCTTTACCCGTTGCAGCCTGGTCCACTGTGTATTTTTTATTTTTTATTTAAGTATGATATGCACGTGCCTAATTAACGATGCAGAGTGATAAAGATGCAAAGAGTAGTCACAATGTGATGCGCAGGTTCTTACCTCTCGTCTTAGAACTCACAAGCATCCAAATCATGCAAGAAAATAAATACTAACTAAACTATCTCTAGAGAGCTGGGTATTCATTCATGAGTAATGCACCCCTGTTCATGTGTTATGGAAAATCACAGATAGCTGTTCTTATAACCAGACATATAAACATGAAGAAAATTATATATGATAAGATAGCTCATCAACAGTTAAAAATTTCATTACTCATAGTGGAAAATACGTCATAAAGGTACTGAAGAACATTCAGACAAGAACATAGGTTCAAGAAATTAGAACGCTCTTACAGCTAATGAGGCACAGCTGAAAACGAAATAGTTCACATTCAACATTGCTCATTTAATCACATTGATACATTCCACATTGCGCTTTCTCCAACAAGCAAAAGTTGTAGTTTCTGATTGTAAAACGAAATAGTTCCTCTTACAAGCAAATGGTTTACAAATTTTTCCAGGGAAAAAGTCCCTTCTCAGTTCTAACTTTCACATATTTAAACTAAACAGTTGATCGCTTGGGCTGCCCACAAGCGTGCGAATTTTCACTTCCCCTAAACACTTCATTTCCCTCTTTATTTTCTGTGTGCCTTCATGATCTGACTAGTAACTGACAGATCTTTTTGGGTCTGTGCCTTTGTCGCCATTCACTTTGTCTTTTCCTTCGTTTTTCCTGTTTGTGGTCCTGATGGTTTTGGCTCTGCTTTTACCAAATTTCCCATCTCCCTTCGCACCGCAGTAGTTTGACCATTCTCCGGAAACCACCTGCAATCAAACAATGTGCATCATTGACTGCGATTTCATTCTAAACAAACGTCAGATCAAACCAACTAATGCCCAATCCACAAGAAATGGCCCGGTGCACTACTGTCTCATCCACCTACGGGCTCGGGAGAAAACATCATCGCCGGGAGACGAAAAAGTGAATACCTGAGCTGCGGGCGGGAAAAAGAACCAATAGGAAGTTGGAAGGACTTTACATAGGAAGCTGAAATACTTTCCCAGCCGCAACGGTGGGAAGAAAAAGACTATGGACACGTGACCCTCGGGCAGGAAAACTCTCAATCGGCAGTCAAAATATATTTACATCGAAAGCTGAAAGCTTTGCATAGCCGCAACGGTGGAAGAGAAATGACTACGGGAAAGCGACTAAAAGACTGACGCATCGGTTGGCGGAGCATTTTGGACTTCAGGCGTTTCGTTGCTTTGAGTGACGCAATGGCGAAAGCAACAAAGATTACAGACATGCGACTAGCATCGGAGGGCGGAGCGCTTTAGACTACGGACAGCTAACTGGTTTGGGAGCCGCAACGGCAGAAGCTAGAGAAGACTACATCCTTCGATCATAATAAAATGCTCCGATCAAAATAAAAAATGCTAAGTGCTTAAGACTCTAAAAACCAGAAATGGTTAAACTATTTCTCCTCCGAAACGGCGGCCCTTCAACAAGCAAACCCAAACTTAAAATCTACGATCCAAAATGAAACTTCGAAACACACGTAACTTCTGAAAACCAGGACGAGTGTTAGCCTTCAATAATCATTCAAAATTAAAGTATGATCAAAACAGTTCACGGATTCAAACGACCAAAATTTAAGAAATTTTGGGAAAACAGTTGCAGCCGCAACAATTAGCGACTACCTGGTGAACCTAGACCTCTGGACAATTTCTTCCTTGAGTAACTGACTATTTGATAATAAAACCACCATGTTGAATTCTTCTAGATAAATGGATTTCCCAAATGGTAGATACATGAACTTTGAATCATTGAGGGTCGTCATGTTCAGGAAAATGAAAACCAAGGTTTCAAAAGTCAAGATAACTCTTTCGAGGCCAGAAGTATGAGTTTCATTTTTTACCTCTGTCTTTGGGCAGCTTCCAGCTTGGACACCACAGGATCGTAACATCTGGTAAACAGAAATATTCATTTGTTCCTCATTCCCACACCATTTTGCACTTTTGTGCTTTTGGACTTTTGTCCTTGTGAGTCCTCCTCATGCCTTTCTTTCTGAATTTTTATTCAGGCTCCTCTATCCATGTTACGGAGAGAAATTCCTATGGCTTGGGGTACCACAACAGACAGCTAGACTCCAGAAATCAATCTTTCCCAATATGCAATATAAATAAAAACATCTAACACTAAAGGATCGAACCTCGTACCTTATTTCGGACGGTTGAAGTAGATTCCCGTTGAGTTTTCCAATCTTCAGCTTGAATTGTTATAGCACGTCCTCAACAACAAGTAAACAATACAAGCATACTATATTTCATGGTGTTAGATATATTCTAGCATATATAATCAATAATGTAAAATCCTTTGACATATTCCAATGGATACAATATTCACTCAAATACACATTACGGGACAGGAAAAGATATTTCTATTAATATGAATCAGAGATTACAAGTGACAACCTCTGACGGCACGTCTACGAACCGGAGAAACTGAATCCCCCACTTGGGCCTCCACCACCTCAATCCTCCATCACTTTGATAGCAAGCTTACTAGAAAAAGGAAAGCTTGGGAAGAACACAACAGTGCTCCAAGGGACAAAGGGATCCAGACTCAAGCATAAGTTCTGGCAACAATGGACTATAGTTTCGATACTCTCAATTCTCTCTTCTGCTTTCAATGTCTCAAAGGTTCCTTATATAGCTTTTCAAAGGGATACTGGAAGGTTGAATCCGTGTGATCTCAAGGCATATGGAAGGCCAGGAGTCATATGAGTCGGATCCAAGTCAAGGAATGCTCCAAAGGATTTTGGATTTAATACACATCCCGATGTACGCGACTATAGAGGGAATATCCGCGTATGTACGCGGTTATCGAGGAAAAATCCGCGTATATCACTTTTCTAATGTTTTTAGGGATGGTCAAGGATACATCAAAAGACAAAAAGTGGTCCATAGGGGCTAATGAGTTTGCAGCAGGACAGGGGAAGGCCATACAATGTGTGATTCACCTAGTGGGGTGAAAATCTCTATAACAGATGCCCCCTAATGTATGAGATCAGAGGGGTTATACGATGGCCGAAATACATTATAAGTCCATCCCAGAAGTGAAGTGATGAAGATACCCAAATGGAAGACCAACCACCCAATCAGCATAATACCATAATACAACTCTGCATATAACTGCAAATACATAGAGCAGTCCCGAATACATAAGAGTACAATGGCCATGAATAGGCATGAAACATGATAACACATATCTGGTCATCGCCACGTACAATATACATAGATCAGAATCTCCATGAGGAAGATATACAAAGGACCATGATCTCCACAAAGGCTGAAGATATATAACAGATCAAGATCTCCATAGTGGCTGGAAATGTCTGACATATACTGGAACAAGTCACGAGAGCTGAAATCTCATGAACACTGGCACGATCAAGGAGGTAGCATATAATGGATGCCACCAATCTGGAAGGTATTCTACACACACCGCTATGAGTACATGTCCTACTATGCGAATAGAGGTGTCGAGGTCGAGCATAGTAGTCCATTGTCTGATTACCGATCATTGATGTATATCGTTAACAGACGCGAGATCACCCACCGATAATGAAAATGGGAATCAAGGTACTAGAGTGCAAACTAACAAGTGTGAATAAATGTGTTGAGGTAGAACACTTGAGAGAATCCATCGATCAGGGGACATTGATGTATTCCCAAAACTATCGATGGCAAGGGAACCTGCCACTGATGACTGCAAGTCTCAAGGCACTCAAAATGACTCTAGATTCCGATCCCAGAATATATGATCTGAAGCCGATGGGATGAAATCCGCTGGAAGGAGGGCATTAGGGAATCCCCCATCATCCAACACGAGGTACTCAGAAAAGCTATATAATGTGGAAGGACTCGATCATAAGGTGCACGAACCAGTAACTATACCAGGAATGGCCGACATGCAAAATCAAGATAACTGAGGAATGGCCGACTCAGGTTTCAACTTCCTTCAAACAAGAGAATAACAGCGTATGGTGACTGAATGAAGGAAGCATAGACTCGATATACAAACTGGGACATCTCTATGACGCAAGAGGCATCAATAGAGGCTCCATAGGGACTGGAAGCTTAACCAATCGGTGGAGATAAAACTCAAATAAACGAGTACAGCTCCTAAAGTCAAACTATAACCCAACCAATGGATGTGATATACAGTGCTCTGTTCGAAGGTGACACGACTCGACAGCTGCCAAAGATAATATCTTTTCTTGTCCGGCTTTTTGGTTTTTTGATTTTTTTTGGTCTTTTTCAGTTATTTGAAAAGCTTGAAAAAAGAATAAACTAGCTTTATAGTTACAAACTAGGAGGAGATGAGTATCATTAGGGAAAACAAACTAGTTCCAAGCAGTGGAACATACCTATGCTCAATGCAAGGATACATGTGTAGGATATCAACACTCGGGGGAAAATCCCCTCCCGACAAAAAGGGAATCAAGCTGTGAAGGATATAAAGAAAGGATCTGCATGGCTAGACATGAGACAAGCTTGGGCTATATGGCTGAAACGCAATGTCAGGGGAGCCGGCATAAAGCTCAATAAGATAGGCAAAGCTCATGATAATGCATCCACAACTTGATACAAGGGAGTCCAGGGGATCATGGCCAGCATAAGATCAAGAGGAGTATGAGGCTCTTGAGAAATGTCATGGCAATACTATACAACGGACTCCTAGACCTAAGAGAGGACTCACAGCATGGGCACCAAATGCAAAGGGGAGCTAACTAGGGCACCCATGTATAGGAAAGCTCTACCATTCACATAGTACCACTTCTAACAGCAGCATGAAGGTTCCGTGATACCATGGAATGGGTTCGTACCTAAGTTTAAGATGGAACGGTCATAAGGAGATGCATAAGTGCAAGCGGATGTGAAATCCTAACCTATATGCCAGTTCAGACATAATACCTATGAAAGGAACGAACGGTCTCTGGCCACAAAAGAAGCATCCAATAGACAACTTCAGACCCAAGGAAGACCCAACCACACTCACAACCCACCCAGCAACTTCCCACAACATCAGACTCACCAAAAGGGAGGATGTACGCGACTGTATAAAGAACAGCTGCATATGTATGCGCCTTTTCAAGCCCATTGTGCCTGCAGCCCCAAAGAAAAACAAGGAAAGTCCCCAGCGGAGTCGCCAATTCTGTTACGGAGAGAAATTCCTATGGCTTGGGGTACCACAACAGACAGCTAGACTCCAGAAATCAATCTTTCCCAATATGCAATAGAAATAAAAACATCTAACACTAAAGGATCGAACCTCGTACCTTATTCCGGACGGTTGAAGTAGATCCCCGTTGATCTTTCCAATCTTCAGCTTGAATTGTTATAGCACGTCCTCAACAACAAGTAAACAATACAAGCATACTATATTTCATGGTGTTAGATCTATTCTAGCATATATAATCAATAATGTAAAAGCCTTTGACATATTCCAATGGATACAATATTCACTCAAATACACATTACTGGACAGGAAAAGATATTTCTGTTAATATGAATCAGAGATTACAAGTGACAACCTCTGATGGCACGTCTGCGAACCAGAGAAACTGAATCCCCCACTTGGGCCTCCACCACCTCAATCCTCCATCACTTCGATAGCAAGCTTACTAGCAAAAGGCAAGCTTGGGAAGAACACAACAATGCTCCAAGGGACAAAGGGATGCAGACTCAAGCATAAGTTCTGGCAACAATGGACTATAGTTTCGGTACTCTCAATTCTCTCTTATGCTTTCAATGTCTCAAGGGTTCCTTATATAGCTTTTCAAAGGGATACTGAAAGGTTGAATCCGTGCGATCTCAAGGCATATGGAAGGCTAGGAGTCATATGAGTCAGATCCAAGTCAAGGAATGCTCCAAAGGATTTTGGATTATGTACACATCCCGATGTACGCGACTATAGAGGGAATATCCGCGTATGTACACGGTTAACGGGGGAAAAGCCGCGTATATCACTTTTCTAATGTTTTTAGGGATGGTCAAGGATACATCAAAAGACAAAAAGTGGTCCATAGGGGCTAATGAGTCTACAGCGGGATAGGGGAAGGCCATACAATGTGTGATTCACCTAGTGGGGTGAAAATCTCTATAACAATCCATAATTTCCTTTTGTGTGAGAGATGTATTTAGTTTTCAGCTCACGGACGGAGAGGAACTTTTGGCAATTTTATACTCATATGATTTAGTACTTTGTTTTGATATACATTGCTTTCTTAGGAGTTTTTGACTCTTTTTAGCCTTTTGGCTTTCAATTCTTGGCATGGGATCATTTATATATAATATACTGTTTACTTTGCTTCCTTTCCATGGGTCTTTTTCTATCACCCCCCTAGGACATTTTAAATGTGAGATGGATGGAGCCTCGAAATAGTATTTCAGACCTTTTAATCTTGAGTTACTTTACAGGGATTAAGCAGGATTTCAATGCATTCACAGCCATTTAGGAAAACTGATAAACTAGAAGAAGCTCTATCAGATAAAACCATAATACACAGTCTTATAATCAAGTATTTAAGTTGGTCCAGAATTCTAATGCTCTCGATGTGACCAAAGCTTGCTTCTTTTATTTAAAACCAAACAGAAAATCTAAAATAAAACAAAACTAAACTTCATGACTCAAAGACTCAAAAAGACAGCCAAAACAGATTATTTATATACAAGACAGAAAAACTCAAACAAAACCACAGGAAAAATAAGGCTTGAGAACCAAACCATTTACTGGTAAGTTCTCTTCCCATCCTTGTAGATATTGCAATTTATAAGTAGAAGGGCCAAGCTTTGCCGCAATCTGAAAAGGGCCTACCCACAACTGCTGGAATTTAGTATGCTTTCCTTTCTCATCATGAGGGTGATCCCACTTGAGAACCAGATCTCCCACTTCAAACTCTTTTGTTCCTGCCTTATGTTTGTCAAACCACCTCTTTATTACCCCCTGTTGTTTCTTAAAGCGCTCTCTGGATTTAGATCTAGCTTCTTCAGCTTTCAGAAGATTATTTATCCTTATTTGCAAAACCTCATCATCCCACCCTCTAGATTCTTAAGCTATTATGGAAGAAGGTAGAATGATATTGGGAGGAAGAATGGATTCTTTACCGTAGACAAGGGTATATGGAGACAATCCAATCGAAGACTTGGGGGTGACTCTATTATCCCAAAGGGAATTAGGTAGCGCTGAGTGCCAACTCCTCTGGTTTTCTATTACAGTCTTCTTTAAAATTATAATCATATTTTTGTTAGAGGATTCAGCCAAGCCATTTCCTTATGGATAGTAATTAGCAGAATATTGCAATTTTATCCCTTTGTCATGAGCAAAAGAAGTTAATTTAATTGATGAAAAGTACTTAGCATTATCAAAGACTAACGAAACTGGAACTCAAAACCTGGTCATGATATGATCTTGTAGGAAGCTGATGACCGCGTCTTCATTTATCTTGCGTAGCGGGATAGCTTCGACCCAGGGAGTGAAATAATCGGTCGCGGTCAGAATGTACTTGTGTTGCAGGGAGGAATTCGGTTTTATTTCTCCAATAATATCCAACCCCCATTGCTCGAATGGCTCCGTGATCATCACTGGCTTTAGGGGTGCCGCTGATTTAGGTTGTCTCCCACTACACCTTTGGCAAATATCACACTTCCTGACATGTGCGTGTGCATCTTTGAAGAGCGTAGGCCAATAGTAACCTACCCTGAGGATTTTGTGGGCTGTAGTATCTCCTGAATAATGTCCCCCAGTAGGACCATCATGCAAATTTGTCATTACATTATTCGCATCTTCTTTCTCTATGCATCTCAGGAGAACTCCCTAATAATTTTTTCTGAATAACACTCCTTCAACAATTTGATAGGAAGCGGATTTAAGATGCAGCGCTCTTCTTTGCTTAGAATTCCAATGTTATGGAAACATCCCTTCCTGCAGGTAATGCATGAGATCTCTATACCAAGACTCGGGAGCTGTAAACAAAGGACATACCTCCATTATATGTAATTCGGCTTCATCCTCCCAGGTGTGTTCTTCATTTTTTTTATTTTCAGTCATCAGTTTGCACAACCCTTGTCCTTTAACTATAGAGGTTGGCTTGAATTCCAGATCGTATTCTTGAAGATTTGTTACCCAGTTACCCCTCCTTTCTCCTAACTCCTTCTGTACAAGAAGGGACCTTACAGCTGGGTAGGGGACGATCACCTTGGTTTGATTTTTTAAAATATAAGGCCTAAATTTCTTTACTGCTTTAAATACTGCGTAAGCTTGTTTATCAATGGCTGGGTAATTTAATTTGGCCCCTTGTAGACCAGTGCTCATGAAATATATTGGGAATTCATCCCCCCCATCTTCCTTTTGGGTTAGCACAGCTGCCAGTGAATCATCGGATGCAAAGGTATACAGAATAAAATATTTGTCAAAATCTGGGCTTTTCAGGGAAGGTGCATGTGCAACATCAGTCTTGATTTTGCTGAAGGCATTCTTTTAAATCTCGGTCCATTTGAATTGTGCATTTTGCTTCACCATTTGCTGCAAAGGCTTGACAATCTAAGCAAAATCAGGCATAAATCTTCGCACGAAGTTAATTGTTCCCATAAATTATTGCATCCCTTTTTTATTATGGGGTAAGGGAATCTATTCAATGGCCTTGATCCTTTTCGGATCGATAGAAATCCCCTTCTTTGAAACTATGTGACCCAGCAACTTGCCCTCCGTGACAGCGAACACACATTTCTTGGGATTGAGTGATATGCCATATTTCCAACAGCATTCAAAAATCTGCCTTAAGTGAAACACGTGCTCTTCTTTCCTCTTCGAAAATATCGTAATATTGTCAAGGTACACTACAGTACTATGGCCAATCAATCCGCAGAAAACTATGTCCATAGCCCTCTAAAACGTCACTCCAGCATTTATAATCCCAAAGGGCATCCTTCTGTAGGCAAAGGTTCCCCATTTGGTTCTGAACGTTGTCTTCAATCTGTCTTCTTTGGCTACTAATACTTGATTGTAGCCAGAGAAACCGTCTAATAACGAAAACAGTTCAGAACCTGAAACCATTTGTAGCAGTTGCTAAATGGGTGGAACGGGATAGTTATCTTTGCCTGAAGCACGGTTTAAATTCCTGAAATCCACGCAGAGTTTGATTTCTCCAGATTTTTTCCTCACTTGTACCAGACTTGATACCCACTCAGAGTGTCTGACCTTAAAAATGATTCTAGCATCCAATAATTTCTTCACTTCACTCTGAATCAGTGGTTCCAATTTTGGATGCATTTTTCTTAAAGGTTGCTGATACGGCTTGACACCAGCTTTGATGGGAATAAAATGTTTGATGATGCTAGTGTCATATGTTTTCAAATCTTCGTATGTTCATGCGAAAACATCTTTGTATTGTTTAAACAGACTAATGAACTTGTCTCTTTCTGCTGGTGAACAACATTTGCCGAGATTCACAAATTTAGGATTCGTCTCAGTCCCCAAATTTATCAGCTCGAACTGTAGAGATGAGCTGTGGGTCTTCATGTTGGCTGGTCTTCTGAACTTTTCATTTAAATCAAACATTCTTTCTAACGTTCTGACTCCCTTCAGGATGAAATTATCATACTTCAGCTCGGCCCGATGTTCTTCATCGTCTATAATTGCTCCTTTAAATACCTCGTCATTCGTTAAGCATTCTATAATTTGCTGGTCATCATCAAACACTCGTAGGTTGGTAATCATATCAGGTACTGAGGGCCTGAAAAGTAATTCAATAGAGCATCGATTATTAGTAGGTACCAGCCTAGCGGCTGATGTGGCCAACAGGTCAGCTGCTGCATTTTTAAGTCTTGGAATTGAGATAATATTGAATGCATTAAAACATTTAAGTAGGTTCCATACCTCATTTTGGTAAGCCTTTAAGTGAGGGGAAACACAATGTATTTGATTCTGGATTTGTTTCACAATAATTTCGGAGTCTCCAAAAACTTTTAGATTACTTACCTTTAATTCAATCGCTTTCCTCAAGCCCTACACCAGCGCTTCGTACTCAGCTGTATTATTAGTACACTCAAACTCTAACATACATGGGAGAAAAATTTTATTCTTCTGGGGGTCGATCAGGACACAGCCAGCCCCTGACCCTTCTAATGTCTTAGAGCTATCAAAAAACAAAGTCCAAAAATCACTAACTACTGAATGTGAATCTACTCCTACGGCTAAGTTTACTATGTTACAGTCGATTTCATCAGCCTGCGAGAATCGAAGGAGATCAGGCTGAGTGTCTGACGTGTTGTTGGCTTCTTTTGCTTGGTAATTTCCTGGTTCCAACTCAATAAAATAATTTCCCAACACAAAATCCACTAGTTCATTCTGCTCCTCAAGTCAAGTAACATTATATTTCATGTGAGGCTCCCTCAAAATCTTAATTTGGTTCGGACTTCCTTTATACGGAAACCACAGATGTGACCAATCAGAAGCAAAATATCCATTGAGTTTGGCCGACCAATCTCTGCTCAGGACAAGACCATACGCGTCTGGTATATCAGCCACCACAATATTAATGACTTGGCACACTTTATCATTTGATGCCAAACAGACTAGGACATCCTCCATCTCACCAATTACCTTTACATCCGTTCTGTCCAACTGAACAACCCTCCACATGGATGGATTAGGCTTCCCATTTATCTTTTTACAGACTGATATTGACATGACATTAACGGACGCCCCTGAGTCTACCAGACAATTATGTACGTTGTGATTGAAAATTTCAAAAGTGAGTAGGAAAGGTGGTTGTTTGCTCTTAGACTTACCTCCAATGTTGGTTTCTCCGATTTCTTCTTCTTCGTGAGGTTGATTGACAGTGGGAATCTTTTCGTCCAATGCTTCAAGTGCTTTCAATAGTCTTTCTTTTTGCTACGGCACTTTACACATTTCAAATAGTGAAACGTTTGCCCTCGCCTTCTTAATATATTCCACGATGTCATAATCTATCTGCTGTTCAATGGGATGAGGTTTATCAGCATTCATCTTTTCTTCATTTGGCTTGGCCAACGTATTCTTCTACTTAGGATCTTGGCTGGTAATAGTGAATTCTGGAATTTTATCAGCTAAGGATTTATTTTGAAATTTCTTAACATTTCGTTGAAGCCTCTTGATATTTGGGAGTATGAGACTGTCTTCTTTAACCGATGCTTGGCTTCTTGTTGCTACGTTGGTTTCCATGACATCCTTGTACCCCTGATTCTTTTCCTCTTCAGCATCAAATAACGAAACAGAATCCCACAAAACCATGGTTACCTCTTCTTGTTCTTTCGTTGAAGTAGTATTCTCTTTTCTTTCTTCATCTCCCTCTTTTGTTAATATAGAATCCAACAGTTGATTCATGACCAACGTCACCGAGTTTATCCATTGAGGACAATTCTTTTCAGAGTGTGGTTGTTGGTGAAAAGTGCAAAAGTTGTCCATGCCTACCTCTGTTAAATTCATAGATGCAGAATTGTGTGGAGGAGGTTGAGACTGATTTTTATCCTGTCTTTTCTTATAATAGGGCTTATAGAACTTTTGTGTTTCCTTCTCTTTCTCCAAATATATGATTTTGTTGGAAATCTTCTGCATCATTTTTTCCATATTTTCAAAATCTGGTGATTTCTCTTCCTTAGGCTTAGTAAACATTAAGGATTTCCTTCCCGCACCTTTCTCTCCTGACTGTTCGGGATAATCTTCGATACTTTCTCTTTCAGCCTCCACTACTTCTGCCTCTGCATAGGTTTCTGCCAAAGTAGGCTTGGCCCTTATTTTGGCAAACATGGCCAACTCAGGGCCTAAAGCTGACGTATAATATTCAATCAGGACCTTGTCTGAAGGTTTATCCGTTTCAAAAAAATTCTTGAGATAGGCTGCAAACCTTTGTGTAAAACTATGCACCTTTTCCTTTCTCTCTTTCTTTAAGACACATAGCCCTTTGATGAGGGCTGCATGAGTCTTCTGAGTCTCATATTTACTCCTAAATATCCTTTCAAAGGTATCCCAATCAGGGATAGAGTTTGCAGGAAACCCAAAGTACCATGATGCTGCAGCTCCCTTAAGGGTATGCGAGAACAGTCTGCAGACTACATCTTCATACTCCTCGGCCCTTAATCCTTCTATTGCCAAATAAAAGCTTTGTAGGTGGTCATCTACTAATATCTTCTCACATGGGTCGAAATTGGGCAACATCTTGTCAAATGCCTGAGGTAGATCATGTAGCGGAGGCGTTAGATTTATAGGTGATCTGGCTCTCCAGGCAGGTGGAGGATTTGGTGGGTTGGGTGGTGGATTAGCATTTACTCCTGCCATGAGTCTGGGTGGAGAGTGAGGAGGTGAGCCAATAGGAGTGTGAGCAGGAGAACTTTGAGGGGTATCTGGGCCTTCTTGATTCAAAGGTAGTACAACTTCCTATAAGGCTGTTTCTACAAGTTCTTCCCAGTCTCCAACCAGCACTGAGTCTTCTACTATAGGACGATATTTCATTTTATATTCTCTTTTGGGCAATTCAGGGATAATTAGCAATCCTCCAATCTTCTTTACATATGCCCTGGTGTGTCTTCTTAGGTCATTAACAACTTCATTGCCAACAGAATATAGATGTTCTCTATTCCTTTCTTCCAGAATTGGATTATGAAGTCCACTTCTTTCAGAACTGTTACCGGTGGAATAATCTCGAGAAAACGGGTTTCCTCGGCCAGCCATGCACTGGCGGCCCTCCTTCTAGCGCCAGAACTATTGAGGCCTGGAAATTCACAGGAAACAACAGCAAAGGATTCTCCCCAGTCAACGTTCCCAACTAGCCCATGACTGTTTGGTATGGGGAATCCGTTCGGTTTTCGGTCTGGCTACCGTAGGTCAAAGTAACAAAAACAAAGGCTTTATCGATTGCGGCCCGGTCCACCGTGTATTTTGTATTTTTTATTTAAGTATGATATGCACGTGCCTAAGTAACGATGCAAGGTGATAAAGATGCAAAGAGTAGTCACAATGTGATGCGCAGGTTCTTACCTCTCGTCTTAGAACTCACAAGCATCCAAATCATGCAAGAAAATAAATACTAACTAAACTATCTCTAGAGAGCTGGGTATTCATTCATGAGTAATGCACCCCTGTTCATGTGTTATGGCAAATCACAGATAGTTGTTCTTATAACCAAACATATAAACATGAAGAAAAGTATATATGATAAGATAGCTCATCAACAGTTAAAAATTTCATTACTCATAGTGGAAAAGATGTCATAAAGGTACTGAAGAACATTCAGACAAGAACATAGGTTCAAGAAATTAGAATGCTCTTACAGCTAATGAGGCACAGCTGAAAATGAAATAGTTCACATTCAACATTGCTCATTTAATCACATTGATACATTCCACATTGCACTTTCTCCAACAGGCAAAAGTTGCAGTTTCTGATTGTAAAATGAAATAGTTCCTCTTACAAGAAAATGGTTTACAAGTTTTTCCAGGGAAAAAGTCCCTTCTCAGTTCTAACTTTCACATATTTAAACTAAACAGGTGATCGCTTGGGCTGCCCACAAGCATGCGACTTTTCAGTTCCCCCAAACACTTCATTTCCCTCTTTATTTTCTGTACGCCTTCATGATCTTATTAGTAACTGACAGATATTTTCGGGTCTGTGCCTTTGTCGCCATTCACTTTGTCTTTTCCTTCGTTTGTCCTAATGGTTTCGGCTCTGCTTTTACCAAATTTCCCATCTCCCTTCGCGCTGTAGTAGTTTGACCATTCTCCGGAAACCACCTGCAATCAAACGATGTGCATCATTGACCGCGATTGCATTCTAAACAAACATTAGATTAAACCAAATAATGGCCAATCCACAAGAAATGGCCCGATGCGCTACTATATCGTCCACCTACGGGCTCAGGAGAAAACATCAATTCCGCGAGACAAAAAAGTTAAGACCTGAGCTGCGGGCAGGAAAAAGAACCAATCTGAAGTCGGAAGGACTTTACATCAGAAGCTGAAATACTTTTCCAGCCGCAACGGCGGGAAGAAAAATACTATGGACACGCGACCCTCGGGCGGGAAAACTCTCAATCGGCAGTCGAAAGATATTTACATCGGAAGCTGAAAGCTTTGCACAGCCGCAATGGAAGAAGAGAAATGACTACGGGAAAGTGACTAAAAGACTGACGCATCGGCTGGCGGAGCATTTTGGAATTTGGGCATTTAGTTGCTTTGAGAACCGCAACGGCGGAAGCAACAAAGATTGCAGACATGCGACTAGCATAAGAGGACGGAGCGCTTTAGACTTCGGACAGCTAACTGGTTTGAGAGCCGCAACGGTGGAAGCTAGAGAAGACTACATCCTCCGATCACAATAAAATGCTTTGATCAGAATAAAAAATGCTGAGTGCTTAAGACTCTGAAAACCAGCAACGGTTAAACTATTTCTTTGGCGGCCCTTCAACAAGCAAACCCAAACTTAAAATCTGTGATCCAAAAACAACTTCGAAACACACGTAACTTCTGAAAACTAGGATGAGTGTTAGCTTTCAATAATCATTCAAAATTAAAGTATGATCAAAATAGTTCATGGATTCAAATGATTAAAACAACTCTAAATCATGAGGAGGGGACCAAAATTTAAGAAATTTGGGGAAAACAGTTGCAGCCGCAATAGGTTGCACATGCTATCACTTCTTTGCAAAGGAAGGGGATAAAGTTCGAATGGACCTCGAAGTGTGAAGAAAGTTTCCAACGATTGAAGTATCTTCTCACAAGTGCACTAGTCTTAAAATTTGTAGACCCAGAGAAATATTTTGTGGTATGTACGGATGCATGCAGTCAAGGACTTGGAGGATTTCTTATGCAAGACAACCACGTGATATGTTATAAGTTAAGAAAATTAAAGGAGCATGAAAAGAACTTTGCCACTCGTGATCTAGAACTTGCATCCATAGTACATTCTCTCAATATGTGGAGACATTACTTGATGGGAAGAAGGTTTGAGATAAGGATAGACCATTGTGGTCTGAAGTATTTGTTTGATTAACCTACTCTGAATGCTAGGAAAGCAAGATGGTTGGAGTTTTTATGTGAGTTTCATTTTGAAATCAATCACATAAAAGGAAAAGAGAATAAGGTAGCTGATGCACTCAGCAGGAAGGTGCAGGAAATGCATGTGGCATCCATTAGTATTTGTCAATCAGATTTGAGGAAGCAGATTTCTAATCGTGTTGTTGAAGATGAATTGTATGCAAAGGTCAAGGACAAGTTGCAACAGCAGATCCTTGAAAATAAGTATGAGGGATATAAATTGGAAGAAGATGGACTTCTTACTTATAAGAACAGAATTTATATTCCAAATGTAGCATATTTGAGGAGGGTTGTTATGGATGAGATCCATCAACCTCCATATTCTGGTCACCTAGGATATCAGAAGACAATTGCTACAGCTAGAAAGCAATACTTTTGGCCAGGAATGAAAAAGGACATGGCTGAATATATTTCAAGGTGCATGAAGTGTCAGCAAGTGAAGGTTGAACATCAATACCCAGCAGGTTTGTTGTATCCTTTCTCGGTTCTAGAATGGAAATGGGAAGTTATTTCCATGGATTTCATTACAGGATTTCCAATGAATTGGAGACAACAAGATTCCATCATGGTTGTGGTCGACAAGCTGACAAAGGCAGCACATTTTATACCGATTAAGTCTACGCATAAGACTGATGACATTGCAAATATATTCATGAAGGAGATTTTAAAATTGCATGGATTGCCTAAGGCAATAGTCTCTGACAGAGATGTCAAGTTCACTTCCAATTTTGGGAAGGGGTTGTTTGTGGATTTGGGTACAAAGTTGAATTTTAGCACGACCTACCATCCTCAGAACGATGGGAATACTGAGAGAGTTAACCAAGTGCTTGAAGACATGCTTCGCATGTATGTGATGGACAAACCATCCAAGCAGGAAGACTATTTACACCTGGTATAGTTTGCTTATAACAATGGATAGCAAGAATCCTTGGGGATGAGTCCATATGAAGCTTTGTATGGCAGGAGGTGCAAGGCATGAGTGACTTGGGATAATCCAGTGACCAAGGTTATTCTTGGTCAAGAATTGCTCAAGGAGATGGAGCAAAATGTTGTAAAGATCAGGCAGAATCTGAAGGCATCCACGGGGACTTCACTTAGTGAACCTATCACATAGCACATGCGATCGTGGGATATTAAAGAATACCCTTAATTTCGAGAGATATTGACCCAAACTCTTTTTGTTGAAACCCCCTCCCAATACCTCAAACCTCCTCCCCACCCCTTTTTATACCTCAATCCTTATAAATCACCCTACCCACCCCCACCTTAAATCCCTCATCCCCCCAATACCTATAATATATTGGTTCAATTTTTGATAATTTTAAAACCCACAATATGAACTAATGTGATAAGATATTGGTCAACAAGTAAAGCCCCCGTGAAGGCATCCCAGGACAGACAAAAAAGATATGCAGATAAGCATAGGGTGAACAGAGAGTTCAGTGTTGGGGATCATGTTTACCTCAGAGTGAGGACAAAGAAGAGTTCCTTGAAGCTTGGAAGTTGTTCCAAGTTGTCACCTATATGTGGTGGGTCGTTTGAAGTGCTTGAAAGAATAGGACAGTTGCATATAGATTTGCATTTCCTTCTAGCACTAGAGCTCATAATGTTTTTCATGTTTCTTTGCTTAAGAAAAATGTACATGATCCTAACCATGCAATAATTTGGGATGTGATTCAGGTGGAACCAAAGGGAGAGTTCCAAATCAAGCCTATGTGCATCCTCTCCAGGAAGGTCACAATGCTCTGGAACCGAGCAATAGGACAGGTGAAGGTCCAATGGGAGCACTACGGTCCTAAAGAAGCTACATGGGAGCTAGAGGATGCCATGAGACTGGAACATCCATTTTTTTTCAATTCTGCGGATTTCTCAGGGCAGTACCAGCAAAGAATTTTTCTTTAATATTGTAAATATTTGAGGACAGTGCTATTGAAGGGGGAGGGGAATGTAACACCTCGGTTTTGACCCCATTTGCATTTAAATAAATGATGTAAATAATCATGGTGTGGAGCTTCGGGAAAAATACTCACCATCGATTTAGTATTTATATTTTAGAAATTAAGGTTAGGACGATGGTATTTTATGCTAGTTGAACGTTATAAGTTCAGAAGCCATGTTAAATTTGCAATTTTTAATTAAAAAAACCTATAGCCATCTATGTCAATGCAACTAAATCAGATGGGGGCATGATTTTTCCTAAGGATAAGGTAGTGGGGGATTGGAAGAGTGGGAAAAATTCGAAATGGGAAGAGCACCACTTCGGGGAAAAATATTTTTAAATTTTCTTTGGAAATAAAACTCAAAAACATCTTCCTTTCCCTCATGCAGGGGTGTTTCACCTTCCACTCACGATTTGGACTGTGTGGGATGTTTTGGACTGGGTAATATTCATTCACGGAGCAAGCAAAACCACTCGGAGTCTGAACCGTTCTCGATTTTCTCCTGTTCGACGATCTGGACCCTTGACGTTTTTGGTTTCCTATGTGGATTTGTTTCCTTTCACGTTTCCTCCCGTTTTTCAGTCGTTCCTGAACCCAATTTCCCAGAATCTGAATTATGTCTTTGATTTGAATAACTAGCAAACATTTTCATTTTGGTATTTTGCAGCGGTCGGTCTGGCACCGACAATGTTTAGAAATTCATAAATTATTGTGTGCATGTCTAATTACTTGGCTTCTGCTTACGTTTTGATAAATCCCAGGACTAAGATCACCATGTGTACATCCATGTTTGGAATCTAAAATGATTTGGGGAATGGAAACAGAGTCTGGACTTGCTTGATAAACCTAGTGTGTGAAGGCACCTCACAGACCGATATAGAGGGATGGTTTTCTTCTTTGCATACCATGAATAGCACTGGAAGGGAATGCATCACCTGAGGGACTGTGTATTACAGAAGGGGATGCTTCCTTGTGTTGGGTGTGTAAGTGTTTAGACGTCAGTTTAGATCTAGTGTGGGTGTTCATAGCTCTGGATTGAGCTCACTAGCTTAGAAGTCATTTTTTCCACTTCCTTGGAAGCCTATTAAACCCAACTGGTAGGATGGCTTGGCTAGTATCCTGATAAACCCATCTATTGGCTTGGCTATGTCTCATGTGAATTTGGCTAAGTGTAAACCACTGCCTGTCTCATGGGTGGTATTGTTGCTGAGAGATTAAATAGCACACTGGCCTATGGTTGGGTGGAACATTGCAGTGAAATAGCTAGTTGCGGGACAATATTCTTTCAAAGATAAGTATTCTCTTATACTTTATTTTCCGCGACTGTAATTGTTTTATGAATTACTATGAACATGATGAATGCTTGAATGAATGATTTTGCTTCCTCTATCTATTAATAATTTATGCATCTGTGTATGTTTTAAGTTCAATGCATATATATATATATATATATATATANGCTTGGGGTCAAATAATTTTGATGTTTATATGCAACTACTTGATGGATAAATTCATCGGATATCCCAATTTTTTTTACATATCACAGAGCCGTCATATATTCGACAGCCACTTCCATAATATCTGACACCATCGACATACCACCGATGACTAAAGTTGTCGGATATCTATATATATTTTTAAATATCCTAGAGTCATCGAATATTCGATAGCCACTTCCATAATATATGAATCCATCACCATACCACCGAAGGCTAAAGTTGTCATATATATAACTTCCTACAATGAAAATCCCAACGTATATTCGCATAGCTTTGTCGGATATCTGACCTCCTATATAGTGAGATTTGTCTGATGTTCGACGGAACTAATAAAACAGGAGTTGTTGGATATACCTACTTTTCATCTACTTTTACTTTTACTAGTTCCATATAGGATTTCATTTCCTGCTAACATGAGAGATCATAATTGTTTCCATGTTTCTTTGCTTAAGAAGTATGTACATTATCCTAATCACATAATTTATTGGAATGTGATACAAGTAGAACCTGAGGTAGTGATCCAAGTGGAACCTATGTGCATCCTTGACAAGAAGGTGACATTTCTCTAGAACCGAGCCATGAAATAGGTAAAGGTGCAATGGAAGCACCTTGGTCCCAATGAGGCAACATGGGAATTGGAGGATGCCATGAAAAATACATACCCATTTTTGTTCAAGTTTTGAGAACACCAAAGATGGTGTTGTTATAAGGGGGAGGGGAATGTAATGCCCCCATTTTGACCTTTAGAATGCATTGGATTTTTATGTAAATATTGTGTATACACTATGTATGAAATCCTAGTGTGTAGCTCAAGGCCGAGGCCTCGCTAGTGAGTGCTCAACTTTTAAAAATGCATGTATTTTTTATTTTTCTATCCATGTGCTAGTAAGCCATAGAAAACTATGAAATCATGTAAATATTTTTAATACAAACAGAAATACCAAGAGTTGGTTATGGGAAGAAACTAAAATGAGGGGGTTGTGTGTATCCACTAGGGAGAGGTGAGTGGGTTGTGGGATTGAACCCATTGATTCCAAATATCATCTTGAGAACCCATTTTGACTCCCTTGTTGATATTTAATTTTGATGTAAGAAAGTAGTTGAGAAAACAACTCATGAATTTAATGGAGAATGGTAAAACCCATAAATTCGTATGGTTGTGTATGGGCTCAGTTTACTTGACCCATAAGTCAATTTACCTCATGGAAATTAATTCTCCATCATTCCCCTTCCATTTTGGAACAACCAAACATCAACCTCCATCCTTTTAGGCATTCCTAGCAGTGAAATTTGTAGAAATCACAACTTGGAAGGAAGCCTCGTTTTGAAGTACCAAAAATACCCATAAATTCATGTGAGATGAAGAATATAGTGGGGAATCCATAGATATAAACCATGGGGTGAATTTGAGAATTTCAAAGACCCAAAAATGCATGGGAAGACCCATATTTAGAGGCCTGGAAGTTGAATTTTGTGATTGACAGTCATGTGGCAAGAATCAAGAAATCCAAAAGTGGATTGAGTTGGAAAAGAGATATCAGAGGTCATAAGTGCTTGGTAAACCTAGTGAAGGAAAGAATCTATGAATATTTAGAAGCTTGGACTTTTCTATTCCCACCCTGAAGAAAACTAGAGGGAAGGGACACTTGAGCGGTTGTGTAGCAGAGAAGGGAACCTTCCTTGTGTTGGGTGTGGTAGGTAATGTGGGTGCCAAGGTTGTATAATATCAATTGAGATGCATGTATATCTAATGTTGAGCTCACTAGCTTAGAAATATCCTTCCATGTCTCTCTACATGTTTGATAAACCATGTGGTGTGTTGTCTTAGCATGAGCAATTATATCTATGGTTGTGAGTGAGCATGAGTAGTTTCTCTTTAGTGGATACATGACCCAGCTCGAGGGTGGTCTCTCAACTAAAATGATATACGCTAAAGATAGACCTATGGTTGGGTGGAACGTTACTCTCCCATAGCCAATTTCTTGAACATATTCAATTAAAGATAAGTGTTTACTGTTGTTTATGTGTAATAAGAATTCCTATCCTATGGATGATTCTTATTTATGTGGAATTGATAAACATGATACAGTTGAATTCTTCATTTTTTTTCTTGTGCATAGCATGAGAATGAGTCTATCCATGTTCATGATTTTATTGGTATGTCGTGATGAATATGTTGATATATGCATGTTGTATGTGAAATGAATTTATTTTCCATTGTGTATTTTATTGTTACATTTTCACACGCATTTAATTGTTGAGGAAATTCGTAATTTGTCTATGGGGGGGGATTTTAGCACCCAATACATCATTCATGCCCCCCCCTCCCCCCCGTGAGTCGTGTTGATGGGAGGGTACATGACACAACATTATATTATACTTTGTCTATTACGTAAGGGGATAAGATAGCCTATAGCATAGACAAGTCAACTCACTCTAATTAGAATATATCACTCCATCATAAGAACTCCTACATAGAGTATGGAATTTGACCACCAGCCTTCACTCATAGTCAATCCACATGACTAGACAAAGGCTAAGAATCTGATCCTAAATACACCTAATCAATAAACATTGCTAATAAGGGATACGACGGGGCCATTCTCTACCAATCATTGGTCAATGCACATGACCACTCTGAGAAAATGATTTGTAAAATGTTTTCCCGATATTGGATTCATAGAGAAAATCAACACTCCTTCTCAGTGAAGGAGACATTCTACATCACGCCAAGTATCACACTTGGTGGGAATGTCTAACTAAGTCATCATACATCATTTCCAATAATCACGCTTGGTGATAATGTTCGTAATCCATACAATAAATGTATTATATCATCATATATAGTACAATTCACTTCTTGTGAATGTAAGGTGCTCATCTATATGTCTGGGCCATCCCCCTCATGTGAATGTCTGCCTACTTGTCTATAGAAACATCACAACGTCTATTCCATTCATCTTTCATGAATGTTTATCACTCATTTTTAATACCATCACAATGTCTATTCCACTCATCTCACATGAATGTCTACCTCCCATCTATAGAAACATCATGATGTTACACATCCATAAACACTCCCTCTCACTCGAGGAGGCATTCTCCATCACACCAAGCTTGTCCTTGAAGTGTACAAACTTCACCTTATATAGAGGCTTGGTGAGAATGTTAGTTATCTACCTGCCTATGGATATGTACTGGAGATTCATTTATCCCTTCTACACCATGTCTTAGCTAAAGTGGTATTCGATTTAAATATGCTTTGACCTATCATGCAACACTGGATTTTCTGAAAATTTGGCATGGCTTTGATTGGCATAATCTATCATGGTCGTCTCTGTCTCTTAATCAAATAATCCTATCAGGAGATTCTAAATCCATATTTCTTCATGATTTGCAACAATGTTCCATAATAATCTGCTTCCATTGTATTGAGTGCGATAGAAGTCTACTTCTTACTAAACCAAGATATCATGGTTGATCCCAAGTTGAATCAACACCTTGAGGTGCTCTTTCTTTCCACTACACTCCCTTCCCACTTAGAATATGCATAACCATGTAGCTTCACTTCTCCACCTAAGACATTTCACAAGCCAAATCCAACTATACCACATAGGTACCTCAGCACATGCTTTGATTCCAAGCAATATGCATGCCTCAACTCAACCATAAATTGGCTCAGGGTGTTCACAAAAAAGAAAATATATGGTATGGTGTTGGTCATTTACATCAAGGATCTAATAAGTTATTTGTACAGCATGGGATCCACCAAATCAAAATATGAAAAAGAATAATCACTCAACTTATTCAAATTTGCCTCCATAGGTGTGGTCATGGACTTATAATCCATTATACCAAATCTCCTCAACATATAGACCGTGTACTTCCCTTTTATAAGGAAAATATCATATGTTCTCTACCACACCTCTAATCCCAAGGAGTAATGCATAATTCCAAGATACTTCATCTTGAACTCAGAGGCCAACTCCAACTTGCACTCATTTATGAGCGTCTCTGCACCCATAAGGAACACATCATCAACATATAAAATGAATATCATTGGATCATAATCAACAACCTTATGGTAAAGGTTGGAATCTGCATCACCCTTATTGAATCCCAAGCTCATCAAGTATATGTAATTCATACTAATCCTTGGGCTCCTACTTGAATCTGTATAAAGTATTCTTTATCATCAACAAGGTTTTGTTGTAGTTATTCCTCTATATTGGAGCACCCTGATCCATATACACCTGAGTATGTTTGTCCCTATGTATCTTAGTATCTTGAACTCTCTACATCTAAGCACTTTCCTCTCTCTACATCTAATTATCCTGCACTTGAAGCAACCTACAACCATCTACATGTTTTATACCTATGTATCCATCTATGTCATCTCTCATTAAGTGGGTGTACTGATATGAGCCTCTTTCTCTCTTAAGAACATTTAATACCATCCATGACTCTCTCTGAGTCTGCAAACTAGTTAACTCCATAGCCTATATAATGTGTCCTCTCATATGTCCATCTAACTACATGTTTTATCTTATAGATCTACTTGGAAGTCACCATCGACTTCCCTTTAGGCCTTGGCACTATTTTCCACGATATTCTACATGATGGACTAATACTCATATAGCATGGTATCATGTTGGCATACTACCTCCTCTTGCTAGAAATCTTGGAATAAATTATGTGACTCATCAATATGATATAACATAAGGACCTATGAGGTATCATATTCTCCTTGAAAGAACCATTGGGGCATGTATGTCTTCTTGCATCCTGCAAGGTATCATGAAACCATTATGGCATCTTCCTTATCACTGCATCATATCTCAGCGGATCAACTAGTTATGTTAGATTTATTCTCTCATCCTGATAGTTAAAAGGATGATCATTGTGATAAAGGGACACTCATCCTTTGGAGCCTCTTTCTCCTCACTATCAAACTCCACGTGAGAACTTCTAGATCTCGTGAAGGCTATGGTATTCATATTCTTCTTCCTTGGCACATGGGTGTATGTTGGACAACCAAAGATCCTTCTTGGCTTCACTCTTACAAGTGTTTCTCACGAGTTTTGTTCCCCAATATCTAGTGAGGACACTTCATCTAAACATAATTGTCGTATTGGATGTGTCATCCCATAAGAAATGGGTAGATCTTAATCATGGATATTCATTTCCATGATATTTATAATAGACCTATTCTATAACACATGAAAAAAAATTCCACAAGGGTTAACCAATATTAATTTAAACAGTTATGTTATTTATCAACAAAAATAAAAATTTAATTCAAGCAAACAAAACTTATTACACGAAGTATAAAATAACTATATTTGCTTGTTTTCTTGACTCCCTCTTGATCTTTGCCTCCTTACAAAAATCACAGAAATCCTTCAACACTTTGATCTTCTTCTTCATCGAGTCATGAACTTTTGGAACTTTTTGAAGTCTTTATGAAAGGAACCATATACAGTATAAGAAGACATCAAAATATGCCATTGTCATAAGTTTGCATGTGTCTGAATGTCCTATATCCATTATCCCATTGGATTTACTATCATTGATTAGAAACGTTCGCTTGGCATTTTTTCCAAGTGTATAACCCTTGCAGATACCATCATGTTCTATATAAAGTTTTTGGAATACTTAGAAGTACTCTTTGAAATCTTCATCAAATCTGTCTTCTTTTATTCTGAGATGGAATCTCTTCAACATTAGTTACATGTTTCCTTTATTTTCTTTTCTTTTCTTTTGAGGACACTGATACGCAAAGTGACCAAAATTTTGACAATTATATTATCTTACTTTTGAAATACCCTTCTTTCTTTGATCTTGAATTGGGGTTGATCCTTCACTTGTATTTCTCTTTTGTTATTGGACTATCATGTGCTTGGAAGCACTACTGCTCACCGACCAAGTATCACTATTATTTTTAATAGTTAAATTAAGAGTGGAGACAAAATAATACTAGATTTTATCTACAATCTCAACATTATACAACCTATCTTCTACTCTGAACACCATTTTAACAAAAATTGAAAATCTAATACAGATGACCCTAGACCCAAAAATTAGGTCAAATTTGAGACTTATCAAAATTAAAATATGACTCCATCAATAGATGTTCCCTTCTTAGGAGACCTCCATAATGCTAAGATCAAATCAGATATGTTTCTAGAAAGGTTCAAAACTGGAAACCCTAATATGTTTCTTAGGTCAAAATTGAATCTTCATGAAACTAATATCTCCTTCCATAAATGAGTGCTCCCTCCTAGGTAAAGTTCCAAAGTTCTATTTTCAATTCCAATCTATGGAGAGAAATGTACAAACTTTGAATCCCTAGTTTTCATATTGGGGCAAAAACAGTCTCTGGCAATGGATTCTATTCAATAGTGCTACGATACCATGTTAAATTTTAATCAAATTTTCAAATACTTGACATTTATTATCACAATGATTCTTCAAACATTTATTTTATCCCATAATTTAATTGCATAATCAAAATTTACTTGCAAATGAAACAAGTATCACTAAAATATAGCCATGCACAAGGGACACAAATATTTTACCCTAGGAAACCCAATAGGGAGAAAACCCAACAAACTTTTCTTAGAATAAATGAAACTAATTCAAATACAATACCAATCATGAATATCATCCTTATCACAAAAGTGGTTCTCCCTCCTTCACAAGAAACCCTAGAGAGGGTAGCAAATCTTCCAAGAGAATAAGAGAACCTCAAAATTATAATTTTTTCCTTTGCTGGGCCTTCTTAGGAGGTGCGCACAATTGGACAGAAGTGATGAGTGAGTGTGAACAAATGAAGTCTGAATCTCTTTATTTATATTCTTTTATTAACTAGAAACATCCTCAGTGGGGCCAACTTGTAATTTTCTATTGGCTCCAACTTGCTAGTTTAGGTCTTCATCTTTTATTTATCTTCAAACCAACTTGTCTTCTTGTTTTCATTTTATTTTGGAGATTATTCAATGTTGTATGGGATATATTCAATGGTTTGTCTTTAATTATTGGTTATTTATTCATTATATAAAATTTCTCCTCATTGATGTCCATCTCCTCACATGCAGATCAAATTCACACATAGAACTCTAATGTTGATTTGACCATACTCTAAGAAGTCCCAAGCACTTCTTAGATCCAATGAAAAATTCAACATTAGATTAGAATTTTCCTATTACAAAAGGGGATAATATCCCCTATAACATAGACAAGTTAACTCAATCTAATTAGAATAGATCACTCCCTCATGAGCACTCCCGCATAGAGTATGCAATGTGACCACTAGTCTTCCTTCAATCATAGTCAATGCACATGACTACACAAAAGCTAAGCATTTGAGCCTCAATACACATAGTCAATACACATGAATAATAAGAGAAACTATAGGGCCATTCTCTACCAATCAATGGTCAATATACATGAATAATATGAGAGAATGAACTATCGAATGTTTTCCCGATGTTGGAACCATGGAGAAACATCAGCAATCGTGACTCGTTGTTAAATGTTTACAAAGAACCTTTCTTTGTCAATTTATGTTACTTGCTATTATTTTGACTAGCACAAGTTCAAGAGAACATCCACAACATCTTTAGTGTATATCCTTTCCAGAAGTTGCATGTTGTTACTATTGTTACTGTAGGTACAACATAACACTCGATTTCATCAATGAAGGAAAAATAAGTGGAACTTTTCATTTTGCATTGCTCCCCAACACACAATTCTACATATTTATTCATCCATTCTAATGGGTGATGTTCAAGATAATGTGCATGCAAATATACATATTCACCATTGCCTCCAAATGATGTTTCTAGGTACATGTTGCTACTTCATAAAATCATTTCATTTTAAAAAAATGTATGTCTTACCAACCTCCAATATTACTAGCCTCTAACTTTTAGTCAGTTCTTCTTTTCACCGTGCTCTATTGGAGATCACTAATGCTTTATAGATTCCAACTAATTCCATACTTCCTAATGACTTCTAAATAAATAGGTTCCCATAGGTATCACTACAACAAAACTAGTGATTAACATCCCATTTAGTGTCCCTTTTTAGTGTATTATGTTTCCCATTAAGTGGCTCAAGTAGATGATAAACTCATGGAAAAATTTTAAAATGCCTAATTTTTTGTCATTTTTATTGTCCCAAATAGCATGATTCCCAAATAGTGTCCCATTTAACGTCCATAATAGTGTCCAAAATAGAATCTAGAAGTGTGTCTCAAATAGCATTCAGAATAGTGTGCACTTTAGCTTCTTGTTTAGCACCAAGTTTAATGTCCCACTAAAATTATTTTTATCACCAACTTTTCCCAATTACACCAAAAATTGTGTCCAAATATTGTCTAGAATAGTGCCAAGTTAGCATCTTCTTTGGCATCTATGTTTGCATCCACATTAGTGCCAAGTTTGTGTCCATATTGGCATCCAAAATTGCATCCATGTGTGTTACCACATTAGTGCCTTCTTTAGATTCTAATTTTGCACCATGTTTTGTTTCCAATTTGGCACCATGTTTTGCTTCCAAATTTGAACCAAGTTTTTCTTCCCATTTGGCGCCATGTTTTGCTTCGAAATTGGCACCAAGTTTTGCTTCCCATGTCTCGCCATATTTTTCTTCCTATTTAGCGCCATGTTTTGCATCCACACTAATGTTTCATTTTTCTACCATATTAGCACCATGTTTGGCATCCTCATTAACACAAAGTGTTGCATCATTTTTAACTCCTAGTTTTGCATCCATGTTTGTGTTCACATTAGCACCCTGTTTGGAAACCACTTTAGCTCCCAATTTATTGCCTATTTTCACTTCCACAATAGTGCCACAGTTTGCTTCCCATTTATCTCATTCGGTTGTTTCTTATTTTTCTTCCTCTTGAATGCCACATTTAGGTTCCCATTTAGCGTCTAGTGTTGTTTCTAATTTTGCTTCCACAATAGCGCCAAAATTGGATTCCAACTTAGTGCAAAGTTTTGTGTCCAATGTTGCTTCTAGATTTGTGAATGTTTTGGATTCCATTTTAGCTCCTAGTTTTGCTTCCTATATTGCTTCCATATTAGCACCACATTAGGCTTCCTTTTTAGCACCTACAATTGAAACCATTTTTTCTCAAATATATTTATTATATCATATAATTATGTCATTAATTTCAATAGTTCTCATATTTCATTTACTCCATGGTTCTGAAATAACAAAATGAAACATATAAATTAATAAGATATCATTATTGAAATTAATTGCATAACATTTATGAAGGAATTTAAGACAAATGGACAACATTCATCTTAAGTAGTAATTTCATCATATATATTATTTCTCCAGGAAAAGATCATCGACAACTTCCAATATATAAAAATTTACAATATAATACCAATAACATAATCGTTATCTTTCATCAAAGAAGTGATAGTAGAATGCATCATCACATTTATAACCTCTAATATAGATCATCATAGTAAAGTTAGAAGAACAAGTGAAAGATATATATAGTAAAATTACCAATATCACAATAAATAAGATTTTTTTATCCATATATAGAAAAGTCAAAACGATCAAGGGTAATAAAGTTTATATGTTGATATCAATCCATGATACAAATCAATATGACCCAAAATGTAATATAAACTTGGATCGTCATAAAAACAACAATACATGTCCAATAGCATAGAGAAAATAATAAGTGTTCACAATCTCATTAGCGGATACTACCATCAACATCAACATCACCATAATGATCATCATTGTCATCATCTTCATCGAACCCAAAATGATCTCCATCATCATCTTCATCTAATCCATCATCATTATAATCATGAATTTTCTCTAGTCCATTGTCAGAATAGCTAAATAATCATCTATGTAATCATCTTCACCAGTTTTCTGGAAACAACAAGAAATATTCAATACTAAGTGATACTATTAATTTTCATTCCATAATGCATATTTTATGTTATATTGAAAATAGTGTTATAAATCATGCATTCTCATGAGTTGTCCAACCATGAATATAGACAACAACTAATCACACATATCAAGTGTATCCACAACCACACACACACACACACACACACGTGCACGTGCACACACACATGTACACCATCAATTTTCAATTCATAATAGAACAAGACATCAAGTTGAGTTGTAATTCCCTCCTCTGACTAGGTTTGATTGGTGAGATTTTGAAGGCACTTGTTTGAAAGTCACCCAGTTAAGTAAACAAGAATAAATGCTTTTCTGATTTTATTTCATACAATAGATATTGCTGACTAATTAGTGCTTCATAAAAATTCTAGAATTCTAAATGAAATGTGAAATTGGAAATAAAGAAGGATAGATGCTTATGTTATGCAAGGATGGAAATAAATGATGTTTTTTTTGGTAGATGTGAAGTTATTGCTTACTAAATTGCAATAGATGGATAAAGGATTAATAACGTTTGATATGATAAAGCATGATCATTGATTATATTATGCAGTGCTACTATTGTGTTCTTTTAGTGTGTGCAGTGACAAGTATAATGATTTACCGACTGACTCTCATGTGGAAATAAAGGGGTCGTAGAGAATGGGAAAACACACATAAGAGCACAATAGCTGAATTTTTCCTCTTAATAGCAACCCACGCATGAGTTCAAATCCCTATCATCTTACTCAGGTAGCATATGCCACATGGGTAGGCCATAATGACTTGGTCACATGCGAGGAATTTCAGGGGTATGCAATAAGAATGATATTATTCCTCAACTACCATTAGTCTCACATAGGTTGTAGGAGAAAGACTTCAGGTAACAATTCCTAAGTCTCTACAACACACTCCCCACACAAAAGAAAGGAACAAAGGACACAAAGAAGTGGTGCCTTGACAATCAGGTGAATTGCAAAAGAAAGGAACAATAACGACTTCTCGAAGGATACAAAGGAGTGGCACCTTAACAATCAAGTGGGGGTGGATCCATGAATATGGGTGTCTATTTCATGAGAAATGGAAGGCAGAGGTGCATGTCGAACATTATTTGTCCAAATAATGTAATTTATTTCGTCGAATAAATTAACACTTATTCGGTTGAATAACTTATTACGGTCAGCTGTTTAATTTAATGGTGACCTTCAAATGCATGTGAGTGCTTGCTGACCGTGGAAATTTGCTGGCAAAAAAATTTTGTGGCATAGTTATTCAATCAAATACATAAAATATAAAACAGGTTGGAGCAGTCGATGTTGTTCATTCTTCTGTTGAACAATAGTGATTGCACCTTGTTACCCTATTCATTGTCGAGACCTTGATTTTCATTGTTATCTCATTGTTGAGGATTGTTTTTCCACCTCGACACCCTATATCCCCACCCTACCACATCGGGAACCCTACTATGTGTTGTTATCTCATTGTTGGGAGATTGTTTGCCACAATGGGAACCCTGGTACCCCTGCCTGGCACATCGAGAAACCTTCTAGGAACACCCTGTCATTCAACACTTCACTGCTTCCATTTGGGCACCCTATCCACTATGGTTCCTGCGCTATTTATATTTGGCCAGTGAGGGTCTCACATTGTCGAGTTTTGGGCCATTGTGTCTGGTATGTGTTCCACTTCAGTTGTGGTTGTTGATTCGGAGTCTAGACGTGGACATGGACATGGAACTTGTTTTCAGATCCCATGGGTTTCATTCGTTCCAAGTAAGTTTCACTCCTAGGATAACTTTCTTATTTTTCAACAACTTCATCAAAACTGAAAATTGGTTGACAACTATCACATAAAATTTGGTTTCTAAAGCTTAAAATTGTTGAGATTACAGCATTAGGAGTCATTCTCCAGTATTGTGAGTAATATCAAGATAGTAGAATTCTAGTTGATATCAAGCCCTACAAATATCCTCATATGATTCAGGTGGTGATGTTGTAAAGATTATGAGTAATATCAAGCTGAGTCTTATGAGTAATATCAAGATAGTATACTTGTGAGTTATATCAAGTCCTAAAATATCCTCATATGATTGATATGGTGATGTTGTAAAGCTTGTGAGTAATATCAAGCTGATTCTTGTGAGTAATATCAAGCTGAGTCTTGTGAGTAATATTAAGAGAATAGAATTATGAGTAATATCAAGTACTACAAATATCCTAAGGTTGTGAGGTGGTGTAATTTACTATGTAAAGAGGATATACTATGTCATGTATGGTTAGTCATGGTCAACAGGATCTACAAGTCTCCTTTAGGGATTACAAACCCCAAGAGTGATTTACTTTAGCATGTGACTAGATGAACTGGGGTAATACATATGATCATAGGTTCATAAACAATATTATGAGTATGATATGATATAGAATTAAAGAAAACACATATGGACCACGGTTAGAAAATTAATAGGAGCACAGAGGTAGAGAGAGAATTTGAATTGCCCATGTATTCCTCCAAGTTATGAGTATGATATGATATAGAATTAAAGAAAACACATATGGACCATGCTTAGAAAATTAATAGGAGCACAGAGGTAGAGAGAGAATTTGAATTGCCCATGTATTCCTCCAAGTGAACTCGAATTAATAATACATTAGTTGAGTCTTAGTTGTGATAAAACAAGTTTAGTTAATTAAGGAATAAACTCCTTAATTTATGCAAGTGGTTTTTTAAGATGACACCGATGGAGAACCACTAGTTACATTTAGTTATGTTCAGTTACATTCAGTTCTATTTAGTTATGTTTAGTTACATTCAATTATATTCAGTTACATTCAGTTACATGCAATTATATTCGGTTCAGTTCAGTTCATTCAGTTAACAACTTAGTTAGAGGAAGTTAAAGTTAGTGAATTAGTGGGGTGCATGATTGAAGATGAGACAGTGTTCTCAGTGTTAACAAGTTACTGAAGCATGCAAATAATCGCTACCTTCCTTGTATGACCTAATTTGACTTGTTTTTAAAGTGTTATGCACTTGGAAAGATCATCAAAGTGTTCCATTTGATCTCTACTCTCTTGTGCTCTCGAAAAACCAATATGTTATTATGTTGTAATCATTCTCTGTCGATTAGAAATCATACTCTAAGATTGTTTGTTGGGTTTTTATCCTCCGAAGCAATGGAGGGTTTTCCCAAGGTATATCTTGTGCTCTATGGTTTGATTTATTTATGTCTTTGGATTATTGATGAGATCTATCTGCATTATAATTGTGGATTAAAGTTTTAAAGTCTAAGTTTCTTCATATTTGCTTAAACACTAACAAAAATTGTACTACTTTCTATGCAATTTGTATGTCTTTGAAGATTATGTCTCCTTCGGGAGGTAATTTATTAGTTTAATCATATGTTTTTGATGGGTCATACATAGCAAGAAAAGGGTACACGGTTTTCATGTTGATCACAAACAACCACTCTAGGTACATGAAACCATTTCTTGGTAATGACCTATGCATATATGTGAGGTGCTTCCATTCATTGAGCAAATGCTTGACGCTCAGGAACATTTAAGGTTAAATATGGACTCTTTATATTTATGTCATGTTGGCTAGGGTTTCTTTATATTGATGTCATGTTGGCTAGGGTTTCAAAGTAGCGTTAGTAAAAGCTTCTCCTCCCTCCTTATTTTCCTCAAATTGAAGCTTCAGTATGTCTACCTTCCATAAGAAACCGATCAAGTAGTGAATATTTCTTTTTCTAATCAATTGGAGGCTTATTCTTAAACAAAGTAGCTCAAAGCTCAATCAACAGTGCCTACACCAATAATTATTGAGACTATTTATTATTGCGTCAACCTTTTAAGGAAGCCTCATTAAACTACACAGGTCACCAATAGTTTCCTTGGTCTCATGCATTACCATACAAACATCTACGTCTGTCCTATCATTGAGTTCATTCGAGTATCCTTCTTCCTTTGTTTTGAAGTCATGACAGTCATTAATAAACTGTTTATTGCCCCACGTAATAGTAAAGACTAATGATATTTTCAGTGGAATGGTACGTGTTTTTTCTGAGCCATCCATTATCGTTGTTGGAATCTCCCTCTATCAGTTTGTGTGTTCACTCTGCAGGTATTTCCATTATCACGAAGGATGTAACTGCAAGGCATGCATTTTCATTCCATGCCATTCTTCCCTACCACTAATTACATTTTGGGTGTTGGATCGCTTAGAGCGAGGGTTATGTCCTTAAAAAGGGACGGCACTACTAATTTTTTATTTGAAACTTTGCACCCTTTTTAGTGTAAATGACTTTATTTCAACCTATGCTTGCACCTATTCATAGTTTCCATGTAAACCAGTGTCTTGGTTTGTATTACCATTTCAACTAACAACTCCAACATGTTTTCTTGTGTTGGCCCTCTTCTGTGTGATAGCATTGTCCCAACAACCACTAAATCTCTACATGATACTACTTGAAATACAGAAGTATCTACCACATATATTCCAACTCCTGCAAGCTTGAATCCTCCTTAAAATAAGTGTATATGTTAAAATCAGATGTATCATTGATCCTAGGAACATTAGCTACCCCAGAAGTAGTATTAATCAATGCCCGATTAGTCAACGAATTTGTTTCCTAGAAAATCTATTAAACCTCACCATTAAAAACGTTTTTGTCAAAACCTGAAGATGCGGTCGTCATGTTACTTGCTTCACTCTCTGTACAACAATCTGAATGCTTGAAATCAACTTTTACATCAATAGAAGGTTTGGGATTCTTGCTTGAAGACATTGCTCAGGCACTCTAGCAACATGTGCATCAGGCTCTTCCCATTTTGTTTCATTGAACCTTAGTTGTTTTTGCTTCTCGACTTATTCTTCCATGGTATAAGTCATTATGTATGTATAGGTATTTTATGAAGAGACTACGAGCACTCAATTTATCAATATATATGCAAAATATGGCAGAGCATAAGATTATCGGAAAGTATGAGTCTCTCAACCTTCTTGCCGAATTATTATGAGCACAAGTTAAAGCCAAATTAGTTTTTTCTTCTCAACACACATATGCCAAATTAGTTTGTTTTCAATACTCTTAGTGCATATGCCACATTCGTAGCCCTACAAAAATATATTCCATGAGAAATTTCATACTTAACAACTCTAAACTTTATTAATGACTTAAATCTAGACCGTGTCATTTTTATATTATGCTCCTTTTCAGTCAAACTGGTACATTACCAAATTTTGAGAACTTAGTTAAAAGATTGTAATTATGAAACAATATATTTACACTAAGATATAACAACTAGAAATAGTTTTATATACGAATCCATATTGTTTAAAAATATTAGTATGAGGAGTATAAATTTATGTTCTCTATAATTCCAAGTCTTCCTTTGTTGTGAAATTGACTTTGTTGCACCTCTTTTAAGTTGTTTTTTAAGACTTTACCAAGTTGGAATGTAAAATTTTGTATGGATGTCGAATGCTTGGATATTTAAATCAAAACGTTAAATTTTGTATGGATGTCAAATGTTTGGAATATTAAATCAAAATGTAAAATTTGAATATGTATTGAGTTGATGGTATTGTCTAAATATAGACATTTTATCAAATGGAAAGAGAGGGTTCTTCGAGGCAAAAGCGTGTGAGGTCTACTGGCGCAACTACATCTACTAAGGGGACATAATTGAGGTCATCAAGCATTGGTGTCTCCACTGATCGTCCAATATTGTCAGGTTCGCCTCTAGATTCAAGCTTTTTGTATAGATCCCATTCAGGTGATCACCAGTCGGGTCAAGGGACACAAATGATTCCCCCATATGTTCATATCGACCTTTTGTCGGTATGAACATTTATATCTTAATATATATCAATTGTTATTTTTCACATGTGTCTAATAAGTTTGTATGTTTACACAAATTTATGTGTTTGTCTTTGAAGTAGAGCAAGTCTCAGAAAAGGGTTGTAATTCTGTACAGAGCGATGAAGGTCGAGCAAGGAGGGTTTATGTGGAACAAGTTGAGGTTTATACACCCATAACAACTTATCCATCCTATATACCCAAGGAGATTCCATGGGTTAATGGTGTTCAACAAATAACCCTTTAAGGTTGTAGATCTCACTATAACAAGTTGCAACATGGTATTTCTAGTTTGGATCTCCCTCTAGAGAGAAAACAAAGTCTGGAATTTGTTTTGCATTCATTGCAAAAATTAATTAAGGTATATGAGGTTCCTGGACCAACTATAGATGATTTTATTGACTTGATGTGCAGGAGAAGGGCACAAGTGATGGATCTGGATAAGTGGTGAAGGAGACAATGACGAAAGAATGGGTCGATTCAATGCTTAACTTCAAACAAGGCCTAAAGAAAAAAATATTGAAAGTGAAATATTTCAAACACCCCAAACTTGCACATTTATTATATGACTGGTTCCTTGCAGCTTATGGTAGGTTTCCATGGAATGACCAAGTTCCTATTTATTTTACTAGATTTTTTATGGCGAGTTTTTTTTTTAAATATGAAGTCAGACTATACCGATATCCATTCTATCTTTTATGGAGTTGGAAGGAAACAAATATATGATCGAAAATTTTCTCTTTGAGATCCCTCAACTCTTTGACCTCCATCCCATATATCTCGCCCACCTAGAATTGTGACTTTAAGATCATAGATGGATCCCACATCCCAAATTGGGAGAGTTGCAAGGAATTTTGTGGCCAAAGGTTTAATGTCAACATTTGTAGGAGTTGATGTGGGATTGGTTCAAGAGAGGGCCCGAGCCACTTTTTTCCAAAGGTCTGTTTACTGAAGGAATGATGAGGTAGACTCAATGACCATTAAATATCTTAAGGCCTATGTAAAGGACTGTCGCGATATAGCCCCAAATATCCTATCCGAAGACACAGTGAGTAGAGGAGAGGTTCATTGTTTATATACATACAATCTATAATTGTTTTATTCATTTTGAATTTAACTTTTGGTTTTTATATCTATGGATTTGTATATTTTTTTATATAGTATTTGAATTTTATGTAAATGTTTATTGATTGCAGTTTACTAGATTTTTGAATGAACATAATTTTCGATTCTCCACTGGTGAAAATGTAGAAGAGCATATTAGAGAGGTAGATTTATTAAATAGATCTATATTTATGTTTTAATTTTATATTTTATGATTTGTTAAAAGTCATTTTAGGTCATTTAAGTACATCTTATTGTTAATGCATGAACACATTTTGAAATTGAAAATGGTTTTGTCCACATGCTCTTTTAAGTTCCAACTTTTTTTATGATATTTCGTTCATGTAAGCATGTTTTAAAAAATTCAATTTTTAGTTTTGATAATAAAGAGTTACTTAATTTTAGTTTATTTTACTCACATAATGTTTTATTTAATAACAAAAATTTCAAAATACGCGGGGTAGTATGGACATTAGTGGTGGGGTAATTGTTTATAATTTTTTATTATTTTCATTTTTTATTTTCATAAGTTTATTTAAGTTGTTTAATTTAGTTTAAAATTGTTTAATTAATATGAGATTCATTGTTTCTTTTATACATGTTACAGGTTGGAAATCGTCGAGACAAGGGGATTTAGAGAAAAAAATGGCTTTTTTGTGTTTGACCATACTACCATGTTGATTTTGTCGTTTCGAATTTAGACTATATTGCATATGTATGTGTTGATATATATATTATAGCTATTTGAACATTGAAGTTCTAACTTTATTTTTGGATTATATATATGTGTTGAACTTACATATTGTAGTTGTTTTGGATGAGAAATTTTTTTGGATGAATTACAGAGTATACTTGTTTGATAAATTCCTATCATAATTTTGCATGGTGTCCATCAATGTATGTATTAAATTAAATGTATGAACTTTATGATTTTGTTTCATAATGATAGTCAATCTTATATCTAGTTTAATAGTATAGTTCAATTTTGTTAGGATTGAATCTCATTAAATGATCCAAAGCTTGTTGTAAATAGTTCTTGAGTGTTGTAGATAATTTCATCTACTATATAGTCAGCTTTTGATGAGCTTCTATTTTTCCAATTGTCCTTAGATATAATGTCTAGTTAAATGTTGTAGTTTGGAAGACTTGTTGTATACTACATTATGTAAAAGATTGAGTTCAATGCAAATGATTCAAGTACAATTTTCAACATAAGTTCTAATGTTTGTTTGTTTTTTAATGTTCAATCTTGAAATGTTACGGAAAAGACATGTACATGTATATGTAATGTTTAAATTAATTCTCTTATGTAAAAGATGAATTTCATTTTATAAATGATTTGTATAGGTCTAGCACATGTGTAAGTTTTATGTTTAGTGTTAATGAACTCTGTTTTTTCAATTGTTTCGTAAAATATAATGTCATTATAACTATGCTTAAATGGAAAATATTTCCAATGCATAAATTGAATTTAAGTTTGTTTGTAAGTGTGTTGTAGATTATATGTAGTAAACAAATATTATATAAATGATTCAAACATACAATTTATAAGTGATGTACAATGCATGTTTAATGTTCAGGTAATAGTAGATAGTAGTTGGTGACTATATAGGTGGTTGAAATTATGGCAAATGGGGATATAACATTTTTTTTAATCACAAGCAAGGATTCCAAGATTGTGAAGCTTAAGCTAAATTACAAGAAATGATTAAACAACAAACAAATGAAAATTCATCAATTTGTTATTGCGCCAAAGAGGTGCATTCTACACCCCAGTAAGGGGAGATGTGTAAGTCCTTCTGTGTTCATCCTAGAGCTGACACACATCCTTTATAAAAAAATTAATAAAATGTTATAAAAAATAACATGTCAGCTCAATTTAGATTTAAAATATTTTTTAGAACCACATTTATAAGACTACAATTTAAAACCATAAACTTTCAGTTCACATTTATTCAACATTTCCACTCTAAAAAGGGGGTTTGCAGTTCGAGAGATTTGATCCCTTTCGGCGCTTGGAGATCCTTTTTAATATGGATCTATAATGGTTTAATCATTGTTCTAATTTAGCATAAGCTTCACAATCCTGTAGGTGTGTTTTGGCATGGTCGAGATGACCACAATGCCCACACCCTTATTTGGCAAAGGTTTAAAACATTTACCCTCTAATGAAAAAATTCAATTAGATGTTGTTGAACCAATCCTAGTTCCAAAAACTGTCAACATAGACAATGGTTGGTCCATGTATGATCTAGATAGAGATCGACGTCCACCCAACTATTTCACTGGCTCAAAATAGTTGTTCATTGTGGCAGTTTCCTAGTTATTTTTCTACAGTTTTTCGGGTCCCAAACTTTTGGGGTTGTTTTGAGACCCTAAATGGAATGTTTTGGAGATTAAGGGGGTTAAATGGTTTCCAATGACATGCATTTAGTCCCAGTCGAAATATGTAAATCTCAGATAGACCTTTCCAATGGGCTATCGAGCGCCCAAATCAGATATTGTTTGCAAAATCTATGACCCCAGGAAGTTGACTGTTCAACTAACTACCTTGGGCCGCAAACTTTATGATGGTTCATCTTCTAGGGTTATGTTTTAGAATTTTGGGGTTCTATCCCTCATGCTTATAGTAAATAGGCCCTCACTTGGTAGATCCTTATTAAGATGGATCTATACTGGTTTAATCATTGTTCTAATTTAGCATAAGCTTCACAATCCTAGAATCCATGATTGTTTCAACTCAAGTTCTAGAGTATGCCTTGCTATACTACCAAGTCTGCCTCTATTTCCTTGGCTTCCTCATAGTTTTCTACCAATGTAACTTTACCAGACCTTTTTACAAACATTGCTATTGTTAGATAAAGTGTTGTAGTATAATATTCTACTAGAGACTCTTCAACTGGTTTTGTTACAGCACTAAAACTATTCAATAAAGTGGTGAATCTCTAATTAAAGTCTTGTACCTTTTCTTTATTTCCCATCCTCATTGATAGAAATTCTTTCATGAGAGTGGCTACATTTTTCTGGTTGCCAAATTTACATAAGAAATGTCTTTTCAAAACCATTTCGAATTTACTATTGAATTAGCTTGCAAGCTAAAGTACCGTCAATATGCTTTAGGTTCAAAATATTGAAAAAGTCTGCAAACAACATCTTCATGTTCAACATTTAAAATATTCAAATCCAGATAAAAACTCTCTAGGTGATCTTCAGCAGAAACACCCTTTCCAGGATCAAATTTTGGTAAAACCTTTTCTCGGTGCTTAGGTAAGTCATGCAATGGAGAATCCAGGTTGAGTGGCGTTCTTTCTCTCCATGCAGGTTGATTAATAGCATCCATGATTCGATATGGAGACTGTGGTGGAAACTGTCTGACTACTGAAACTATGAGGGATTTTGGATCTAATTAATCCATAGGTTGAACAATTTCTTGGATCGATAGATCTGCCAACTCTTCCAAATTTCCACAAGAATCAAATCCTGAGTGTATGAGGGTGATTTATTTGAAGCTTTCCTTCTAGGTAAAGCAGGAATAACTTTTAACCCCCCAATTTTCTTGACGTAGGATCTTGTATGTCTCCTAAACAGATCTACTTCTTCAAATGGGACAGTATACAAACGTTCTGATTCTTCTTCCCCATAACCTGTCTGTTCTTGTTTTTTAAATTCAGGAATAAAATATTCAAGGAAAATATTTTCGGATGATGTTCCAGTGTAATATTCTCTGGATTTCCTCTACCAACCATACATAGGCTGGTGCCCTCCTTCTAGCGTCAATTATGTTGATTCCTTGAAAAATACCAGGTACCAAGAAGTAGGGATTCTCCCCGTTTGGTGTGAAGAATCTGTCTGGTTCACGGTTCCGACTATCGTAGATTAAGTTCTTTTAAATCTTTTATTGGTTACAGCCCAGACCACCGTTTATATGATTTCTTGTTTAAAGAATGATATGCCAGTGCCTAAGCTAAATGCAGATCTAATCTAAAACTAAACCTAAACTATTCTATCCTTGGACAGAGAGAAAATTTAGAGTTCAGAGTAATATACTGTATACTGTAAATGCTCATAAAGGTATAACAGATAGTCGTACCAACACAATAATCACATTCACAACAAAAAGAATACCAGACGTAGCTCTAATATATTTAAACCATTTATTACCCTGTCAAAAACCATTTATTACCCTGCCAACACAACCATTTATATAGACAGCAGACATTCATGACCAAGGAAATAGTTCCAGGAGGTTAGAACAATCTCATTGTATGATGTACATAAGCAAGAAGAAATATTTCTACAGTATGCATTCCACACATTCTGATTAAGTCTCTGTGAAGGCGCTTCATTCCAGCAAAATGATCCTTCTTATTAGCAAAGAGGTAGCTCTTTTACAAAAGCAATACAGAATTCTTTCACCAGGAAAAAGTCCCTACTATGGTGCTCTGCACCCCTATTTATACTATCTCTATCCATCACAAAGGAGATTCCCAGGCTTCTTATTCGTCCACCTAGATGAATCTAACATTTTCATAAAAAAAACAAATTACACACTTATTTCCCTAATGGAAATGCATGCTCCTTTATTTTCCCCGCATCTTTTGCATCACGAAATCGACTTTGATTGTAGATCACAAATCATCCAAGATCGCCTCCATCCAATCCTGTCGTGTCTATAGGATTTTGCAGCTCCAAAATATTCCGTCTTTTGTGCACATTCAATCCGCGAAATCAACCTCACTCGTTGATCCATATCAAACCTTCATCTCAGTCATTGAAAGATGTATCCCTTTAACCAATTCCACAAATTTCAAAAGTTCATTTCCCCGTGCTTGTTGAATCAGCAGAATTTTTCTCCGTTGTAGATCTGATTCCAAGCAAATCTCAGTCATTGATCTATGCATCCCTTTAACCAATTCCACAAATTTCAAAAGTTATTTTGCACGAGCATGTTGAATCAGCAAAATGCACGTCCACCATCGATCTGAATCCACCTTTAATCTTGGTCGTTGAAAGATTTATCCCATTAACAAATTCCGCGGATCTGAGAAATTTATTTCATTTGTGCAAGTTAAAACAGCGAAATTCTTCAGGACCGTAGATCTGTATATGCCATGAATCTCAGCCATTGAAAACTTCAACCTTTACCCAATCTCACAATCGCCCATCCTAACTCGGTGAACCATAGTACCTGTAATACATAAAGACAACATCATGAGAGATATATTTGATCTAGAAACAACAAATTATTTGTCAATGGCAAATGTAACTAATCAGCATATTTTCAATTGTAAGTTTAATGATATGTGTCATTTATTTAAATAGAACAAAAAAACATGATGATTAGTGCCCTGTTAAGCAAGAAAAATATTTAGTTTAACTTTCGGGAAAAATATTTCTCATTTTCTCCAATGGTTCACAGTCAAAAACAAAACAGAGGTTGGACGGCTTAGATCATCTCAAAGATGGATCGGGTCTGATTTGAACCATTAGATCATGCAGCCTTGACAGCTCCTTTCTGCCTCCACCCTTTCGTAAAGCAGAAATCGGGTCTGTTAATTTTATCAAGTTAAAATTCTATTTTTCCTCCTCCGCATTTTTTCTTCTACTTTTCCGCTTCTTCCCTCCCACTAAGTGGAAATCGAAAAGTAGATATCCAATCTTTTCAACGTTAAAAAAATACCTTTCTGCTTTCTGCTTTTTCGCTTCTGCCTTTTCTTAGTCGTTGGATATTTGCGAACTCATCCCTAGTCGTTGAACTGCAGATCGTGGAAGACAGAACTCTAACTTTTTCACGACCAAAATTCTAACTTCCTGCCTCCAATTTTTCGCTTCCGCCCTTCCAAAACCTTCTGAGTCGTTGATCTATGCGAAAGCTTTCTAAACCGTCGATCTATGCAGAAATCGGAAATTGGGACTCCAATTTTTTATGACCAAAACCTATAATTGTCACCTCTGCCTTTCTACTTCTGCTTTTATGAAAAGTGGAAATCGGAAAGCTGAAATTCAATCTTTTCCAAAATTAAACTTTGGCTTTTCCGCTTCCGCTTTTCCAGAAAGCGAAAATCGAAAGTCGGATTTTCCATTTTTCACGAAGTTTACACTTTAACTTTCTGCCTCTACCTTTTATTTTCCACCTTTCCGAGCTGTTGATTTGTGCGGAAGCCTTCTGGACCATTGGAATTATGCGAAAGTCGAAAACCGGGTTTGTAACCTTTTCATAAGCAAAACATTGCTTCTCCGACTCCACCCTTCTGCTCCCTCCATTTTTTGGTCGTTGGATCTTGATCGAAGTGATTCTCAGTCGTTGATCTTAAATCAAAGCGAATTTTCTTGTAAATCTTGTTTCTTGGTCGTTCCTAAGTATTTTTTACCAGAATCACACTTCAGTCTAAGGGAAAAACTTTCTACTCGAGCTTCTAGGAAAGACTGAGTATGCAAGGAGGACTTAACTGAGTTGGGCAACAAGTGTAAAAATAAAAATGGGAGGGGCCCTAAAATGTAAAAATTTTGGGGAAGCAATTGCAGCAACAACAGGTTCATCGAATCATAGAATTTGATGGTATTTAGAACTTTTTTCTTTTTTAAGTGATGTATTTGAAAATCAGTTGAAAATTTTGAACGTATATGACAGGTATGGAAAAGCGCAAACCACCATTTATAGGTTTATAAGATTACATGACGTATTTGACACTCAATTAGTCCAAGACGTGTATGACAGGTTGAGGTATGGGTAAATGAAAAAACGTCATTTAGAATTTTAGAAAATTAGATGACTAGAAAAACTGTAAACTGTAAATTAGGATTGAATCCCTCGAGGAAATGCACACATTGGCCTAGAGAAAAAATCAATATTAGGGCTAGAAGTTAAACAATTTTCTAGAGAAAGTATCAGGTAAAAATTTGGAAATATTAAAATGTTAAAAGGGGAGGAATAATAATAAAAAAGACTCTCCTATTTTATTCATTGAATTTGACAAAGAAATCATGTGCGTGCATTTTACTGAAGCAAGTCAATTCTAGATTGCTTCACTCAAATGCATGCCCATCATGCATTACAAAGAAAAATTCACTGATTCAAACCACAGAGTGTCTATTCAGGCATAAAAAAAACTAAATACGCTTTCAAAGTTTAAATTTTAGACATAAAAACTTATTCTTTGCAAGAAAACTCCAAATTTATGTGTTTTCCACATGGTAAAAATCAGGGTTGAGTCCATCGACGAAATGCACACATTTTCCTGCATTTCATGTTATATTGAATAAATTGCACTATAACATAGACATACCAACCTTTTCTACAAACTCTTGTACTCATTTTTGTAAATTGTATGATCTACACTAAAATCCAATTCATCGAAAATAACAATTGATAGTATTTGCCAATTTTTCATGGCTAGAACTAAAAATGCTCACCAATGCCAATCAAAGTACGCTCTAGGTCTGAAATTTGGAATTTGGAATACATACACATTTTTTAGCCTAATTATCCATGAATAAGTTCTTCTAGTATTGTTGCAAAGCTATTATTCACACTTGTAAACTTTTTGACTAAATGCACACCAAAGGAAAACTATGCATGCTTGGAGAAACATTCTAAAGGGGGAAGTTTTAGGTAAAAAATTGGAAATATTAAACTTCTGAAATGTGAGGAATAATAAAAAAAGACTCTCCTATTTTATTCATTGAATTTGACAAAGAGATCAAGCATGTGCATGCATTTTAATGAAGCAAGTCAACTTTGGATAGCTTCACTCAAATGCATGCCCAACCTGCATTACAAAGCCAATTCGTTGATTCAAACCAACGTGTGTCTATTCAGGCATAAATAACTTAAACAATCTTTCAAAGTTTAAATTTTAGACATAAAAACTTATGCTCTGGAAGGAAACTCCAAATTTATGTGTTTTCCACATGGTAAAAACCAGGATTGAGTCCCTCAAGGAAATGCACACTTTGGCTTGCATTTCATGTTATATTGAATAAATTTCACTATAACATAGACATACCAACCTTTTCTACAAACTCTTGTACTCATTTCTGTAAATTGTAAGATATACAGTAAAATCCAAGTCATCCAAAACAACAACTGATAGTATTTGCCAATTTTTCATGGCCAAAACTAAAAATGCACACCAATGCCAATTGAAGTATTCTCTAGGTATGAAATTTGGAATTTGGAATATATACACATTTATGAGCCTAATTATCCATGAATAAGTTCTTCTACTATTGTTGCAAAGCTATTATTCACACTTGTAAACTTTTTGACTAAATGCACACCAAAGGAAAACTGTGTGCTTGGAGAAACATTCCAAAGGGGAAAGTTTCAGGTAAAAAATTGGAAATATTAAACTTATGAAAGGTGAGAAATAATAAAAAAAACACTCTCCTATTTTATTCTTTGAAATTGACAAAGAAATCAGGCATGTGCGTGCATTTTACTAAAGCAAGTCAATTTTGGATTGCTTCACCCAAATGCACGCCCAACTTGCATTACAAAGCCAAATTCACTGATTCAAACCACAGAGTTTCTGTTCAGGAATAAAAAACCTAAATAAGCTTTCAAAGTTTAAATTTTAGACATAAAAACTTATGTTATGCAAGGAAACTCCAAATTTATCTGTTTTCCACATGGTAAAAATGAGGGTTGAGTCCCTTGAGGAAATGCACACAATGGCCTGTATTTCATGTTATATTGAATAAATTTCACTATAACATAGACATACCAACCTTTTCTACAAACTCTTGTACTCATTTCTATAAATTTTATGATCTACAGTAAAATCCAAGTCATTAAAAACAACAATTGATAATAATTGTCAATTTTTCATGGCCAGAACTAGAAATGCACACCAATGCCAATCAAAGTACACTCTAGGTCTGAAATTCAGAAGTTGGAACATATACACATTTCTAAGCCTAATTATCCATGGATTAGTTCTTCTACTATTGTTGCAAAGCTATTATTCACACTTGTAAACTTTTTGACTAAATGCACACCAAAGGAAAACTATGCCTGCTTGGAGAAACATTCCAAAGGGGGAAGTTTCAGGTAACAAATTGGAAATATTAAACTTCTGAAAGGTGAGGAATAAAAAAAACACAATCCTATTTTATTCTTTGAATTTGACAAAGAAATTAGGCATGTGCCTGCATTTTACTAAAGCAAGTCAATTTTGGATTGCTTCACCCAAATGCACGCCCAGCATGCATTACAAAGCTGAATTCACTGATTCAAACTACAGAGTGTCTGTTCAAGCATAAAAAACCTAAATAAGCTTTCAAAGTTTAAATTTTAGACATAAAAACTTATTATTTGCAAGGAAACTCCAAATTTATGTGTTTTCCACATGGTAAAAACTAGGGTTGAGTCCCTTGAGGAAATGCACACATTGGCCTGCATTTCATGTTATATTGAATAAATTGCACTATAACATAGACATAACAACATTTTCTACAAACTATTATACTCATTTCTGTAAATTGTATGATCTACAGTAAAATCCAAGTCATTCAAAACAACAATTAATAGTATTTGCCAATTTTTTATGGCCAGAACCAGAAATGCACACCAATGCCAATCGAAGTACACTCTAGGTCTGAAATTTGGAAGTTGGCATATATACGCATTTATGAGCCCAATTATCCATGAATAAGTTCTTCTAGTATTGTTGAAAATCTATTATTCACACTTGTAAACTTTTTGACTAAATGCACACCAAAGGAAAACTATGCCTGCTTGGAGAAACATTCCAAAGGGGAAAGTTTCAAGTAAAAATTTGGAAATATTAAACTTCTAAAAGGTGAGGAATAAAAAAAACACTCTCATATTTTATTCTTTGAATTTTTCAAAGAAATCAGGCATGTGTGTGCATTTTACTGAAGCAAGTCAATTTTGGATTGCTTCACCCAAATGCATGCACAGCATGCAAAACAAATCCAAATAAATTGATTCAAACCACAGAGTGTCTGCTTAGGCATCAAAAACCTAAATAAGCTTTCAAAGTTTAAATTTTAGACATTAAAACTTATGCTCTGCATGGAAACTCCAAATTTATGTGTTGTCCGTATGGTAAAAAACACGATTGAGTCCCTCGAGGAAATGCACACATTGACATGCATTTCATGTTATATTGAATAAATTGCATTATAACATAGACATACCAACCTTTTTTACAAACTCTTGTACTCATTTCTGTAAATTATATGATCTACAGTAAAATCCAAGTCATTCAAAACAACAATTGAGATTATTTGCCAATTTTTCATGGCCAGAACCAGAAATGCACACCAATACTAATCGAAGTACACTCTAGGTCTGAAATTTGGAAGTTGGCATATATACGCATTTATGAGCCTAATTATCCATGAATAATTTCTTCGTGTATTGTTGCAAAGCTATTATTCACACTTGTAAACTTTTGACTAAATGCACACCAAAGGAAAACTATGCCTACTTGGAGAAACATTCTTAAGGGGAAAGTTTCAAGTAAAAAATTGGAAATATTAAACTTATAAAAGGTGAGGAATAATAAAATAAAGACTCTCCTATTTTATTCATTGAATTTGACAAAGAAATAAGGCATTTGCATTCATTTTATTAAATCAATTCAATTTTGGATTGCGTCACTCAAACACACTCCCAACATGCATTACAAAGCCAAATTCCCTGATTCAAACCACAGAGTGTGTTCAAGAATAAAAAACCTAAATAAGCTTTCAAAGTTTAAATTTTCAACATAAAAATTTATGCTCTACAAGGAAACTCCAAATTTATGTGTCCACACAGTAAAAATCAGGGTTGAGTCCCTCGAGGAAATGCAGACATTGGCCTACATTTCATGTTATATTGAATAAATTGCACTATAACATAGACATGCCAACCTTTTCTACAAACTCTTGTACTCATTTCTGTAAATTGTTTGATCTACAGTAAAATCCAAGTCATCCAAAATAACAATTGATAGTATTTGCCAATTTTTCATGGCCACAACTAAAAATGTACACAAATGCCAATCAAAGTACACTCTGGGTCTGAAATTTGGAATTTGGTGTATATATAGATTTCTAAGCCTAATTATCCATGAATATGTTCTTCTAATATTGTTGCAAAACTATTATTCACACTTGTAAACTTTTTGACTAAATGCACACCAAAGGAAAACCATGCCTGCTTGGAGAAACATTCTAAAGGGGAAAGTTTCAGGTAAAAAATTGGAAATATTAAACTTCTAAAATGTGAGGAATAATAAAAGCAAGACTCTCCTATTTTATTCTTTTAATTTGACAAAGAAATAAGGCATGTGCGTGCATTTTACTGACACAAGTCAATTTTGGATTGCTTCACCCAAATGCACTCCCAGCATGCATTACAAAGCCAAATTCATTGATTCAAACCACAGAGTGTCTGTTCAAGTATAAAAAACCTAAATAAGCTTTCAAAGTTTAAATTTTAGACATAAAAACTTATTCCCTGCAAGGAAACTCCAAATTTATGTGTTTTCCACACGGTAAATATCAGGGTTGAGTCCCTCGAGGAAATGCACACATTGGTCTGCATTTCATGTTATATTGAATAAATTGCACTATAGCATAGACATACCAACCTTTTCTACAAACTCTTGTATTCATTTCTGTAAATTGTTTGATCTACAGTAAAATCCAAGTCATCCAAAATAACAATTGATAGTATTTGCCAATTTTTCATGGCCAGAACTAAAAATGCACACCAATGCCAATCGAAGTACACTCTAGGTCTGAAATTTGGAATTTGGCATATATACACATTTCTGAGTCTAATTATCCATGAATACGTTTTTCTAATATTGTTGCAAAGTCATTATTGACACTTGTAAACTTTTTTACTAAATGCACACCAAAGGAAAACTATGCTTGCTTGGAGAAACATTCTAAAGGGGGAAGTTTCAGGTAAAAAATTGGAAAAATTGAACTTCTAAAAGGTGAGGAATAATTAAAAAAAGCACCCTCCTATTTTATTCTTTGAATTTGACAAAGAAATCAGGCATGTGCATCCATTTTACTGAAACAAGTCAATTTCGGATTGATTCACCCAAATACACGCACAACATGCATTACAAAGCCAAATTCACTGATTCAAACTATAGAGTGTCTGTTCATGCATACAAAAACCTAATTAGGCTAGTATAGTTTTAATTTTAGACATAAAAACTTATGTTGTGAAATAAGAATGCATTCGACATTTGAAATGAGAACAGAACAATTGTAAATGTTGGTTGCTTGTTCACGGGCATCATAGTTTCTCTAGTAAATCTTGTATTTCTAGAATTTTGGCATGACAAGGACAACTTAGAAAAGAGGTTGAATTGGAAACCAATCTCATGGCTCTACAAGTTTGTATCATCTATATCTTTTTAATTATAATATAAATCATCGTCCTTCCTTACAGAAATAAATAAATGAGAACATAACAGATATAATACATTCCCAGGAAAAAAAAACAGAGATAATACAAAAATATAACCAGATCGATACTCAAGAAAGTTTTAAAAGGGGCCCAAGAGCATTTTTTATTATATTATGCTTTCATTACAGAGCAGAGGGCTATTTTACAGTTGAATCGGTAACATCAAACAACTCCTTCAATAATAATTGTCCCTACTACCTATTACATTCTATTTATAGACCTCAAGGGTCTGATTAACCATGTTACAAGTGGAATTCATTAGAGTGAAACTGATATGTTGATTCACCCTCAATCCAAACCGTCCTCTATTGTACTTTCTTGGCTTCAAACGAGGATACCAACTACTGTGGAACAAGGCTAACACGGAAGTGTAACAGAGGGAGAAAAGTAGGGTTGAAGTGGACATGAATCAACACAAGGGTAGAAAGGGAGTGGAAGAGGAAGTTGCATTCCAGTTATCTAGCTGGGAGATGCGAGCAGAGAAGAATTATAAGAGTGATACACATTGCATGAGAGGTATCCTAAGAAGGAAAGGGAAATGCCAATGAAAGAATAAAATGATAAGGAAGAGAGAAATGCTGAGACAAAAATGGCTTAGAGGAAAACAAAATGCAATAACCCTCTGATATGGACACATTAGTAGCTGGAATTGAATAAATCAATCATGCTATGCCACCAAGAGGGAATTCTTGGGTTGTTGAAGAGGGACAGGGTGCCAACTTAGTGCAGGAAAGACTTCACTGAGTGGTGGGAAAGGAGTGCAAAAAAAACATAAAAACAATAAGATAGCAAGGAACTGTCAGTTAAATCCATCAAACCCGGATGAGACTATCTTCAAATCTTTCCAATTCTACCAATTTCACTGATACTATCAATGAACTCAAATTTGTGCACATCTGCGGCCATACTGGACAAAAATTAACGAACATAGATAATGGAGTCAATACATAGCCTACTGATAGCAGTGACCCCTATTTATCAATCTTCCATAAGAAGCAGCACGATTGGTAATTGACTGCAGCTACTAGGAAGGAATCCATGGGGTCATGCCAAATTTAGATATGTGTACTATGTTGACCCTTTGAATAATTGAAAGGTGGGAAATTTTCGTTAACCACGAGGAAATGTTGGTTTCACATCTGGGTGATGTAATCATTCTCAATGCCGTCAGAATCCGACTCGATTCAGGTTCATCGAATCATAGAATTTGATGATCTATAGAAAAGTTTTTCCTTTTTAAGTGACATATTTGACACTCAGTTGAAAATTATGAACGTATATGACAGGTATGGAAAAGCGAAAACCGCCATTTACAAGTTTATAAGATTACATGACGTATTTGACCCTCAATTAGTTCAGGATGTGTATGACAGTTTGAGGTATGGGAAAACGAAAACCACCATTTAGAATTTTAGAAAATTATATGACTAGAAAAACTTTAAGTTATTTTCATAGTTATGTTGGCCCCTTATAGACTGTCATAAAATGATATTCATAAATTACAGCAATCCATAATGGGACTTTCTTCCATGGCTTACATTCCCTACCTTAAGCACATTGTCAATTTGTCATCATTAGAAGATTGAGAAGTACTTTTCCAACCGGAACAAAATCCAGAAGACTTGATTCTTTAGAATGAGGTAACTTTAATAAAACTGAATAAAGAGAAAGTACCTGGTGTATATTCAATGGAAAACTACAATATATTTTTCTTAACAATGGCAGACTACAATATATTTTTCTTTACAAGGATAGGTTAATGAGTTGTTTAAGTAACTCTCTCAATTCCATCCATGGAATGTTTTGAAGTTACCCTCCAAATTAGAGATCAGATTGAATAGCTTGATTCACAAATTCAAAATAACTACGTACATACATATTAATTCAATAACTAGGTACGTATTTCCAGACTGCGCTTATTTAATGCGATTAGATTCTAGAGATTTGTAACCTGCTCTTAACCCACCTTCAGTCAAAAAATTTGGTGCCTAACTCATGTTCAACCTGCGTGTGACCCAACTTCTTGCTCAGAAACTGACCGGATATCTAATTTTCTGGCTAAATATTTTTTTGATTTCTAACTCATGCACCGTATTTCCAATAAAAAATAATATTTGATGGGCCATGCGCAGAATTTTAACCAATCAAAAAAGCATCTTAATAGAATCTTTGCTAAATAAAAGCATCTTTGGCCATTATTCTTAATCAAATAGGATACACGCTAGAGTTATATAGAATGTTATGATTTGGTTGGTTAAGAAAGTTCAGAGGTGGATTTGTTCCTGTTCTTTCCAATGGTTTTCTAAAGGGGGTCGACTTGTTCTGATAAGTGTGGTGTTCCATAGCATTCCAGTCTACTGGTTCTCCTTAATTCTAATGCGTGAGTTTATTCTTTCTTATTTCTCCTTAATGGAGATCCCTTTTTAATTTCGCTTTGTGGGGAAAAGTGATCAAATCAAAGTATCTGAAGGGTCGACATGTTGAGTTATGGTTTAGAGATCCTGGAAAATTTAAATAAAGGTGCTTCTTTATCTAGAATAGTTTGATGAAGGCCTTTCCTCTGATTAATAAATCTATCGATTGGTTGGTGGTAAAAAGGATCCATATTTTTGTGGGGATAGACTCAATTGTTGGTGTTGGTAAGCATTATTCCTTATCCCCTTGACTTGTTTCAACTCTTCATGAGAAGAATATATTTGTTTTAAAACATATTTCTAGAGTTCTTTCTTTGAATGGCATGTCCTAGTTTAAATCCCCTAACCTTCAGTTGTCAGGATCTTATGTTGATGAATGGGATTCATATGTGCATTATTGATACATTTCTGGGATTACATTATCATATTCTCCTGACCGTATAGTATGGGGTTTTAACAATTGTGATGGGAGTGTTAATGCAAAATAGGCTTATCTTTTGTTATCTGAAGAATTGATGTGAAATTGTTCTGGACAATGGATGTCGGGCCTTTAGAAGGCTAAGATACCATTGAATGTGAAACTTTTCTTGTGGCTTGTCTTAAAAAGAAAATTTTGACTTAGGACTCTCTTTGTCATAGACACTTTGTGGGTCCAGGTTTTTTCTCTTTGTGCAAAAGTGATCATGATTCTTTTAATCATTTGTTTGGGAAATGTTCATTTTTCAGAGTTGTTTGGGCGGAGTTGGGATTGAGAATGATTTTTTATATAATTGGTCAGGTATAGATATTGAAGACAACCTTAAGTTGTGGTATGCTTGACAAAGGAGTTTGGGTCCTTTATTTTATATTTCCTTGTGGGAAGTGTAGAAATCTCGCAATTGGACCATTTTCAGGGATAGTAGTATATCAATTTTTCAGGTATGCACTAGAATCTTGGTCTCTTGGTCTAAATTAGGGATGAAGCCTCTTTCTTCTCCCTCTAGAAGGATTTTGTATCATGTTTTTGAAGATGATGCTGCAGTTAGATATTTTGATGGAGCTCATAAACATGTTCTTTGTGGTGTTGGGATGGTTTTAAAACTTAATGAATCTCGAGTCTTTAATTTATGGATGGGTGCTAGCACTAGAACAAATACTAGGGCAGATCTCATAGATCTTTGTGGTCTTCTTTGGTTTGTGAAAATATTGTGGGTCTCACATATCCAAATTGTGGGGGAATAGAAGGAGATAATTGACTAGGCTAATGTTGTTTCTACTCTTCACTCTTTGTCGTTGGAACATTGGATGAGGAGGGTTCGTCACTTGATTGTTGATTTCTCTTATCTCTTCTCGGCATATTTGTAGGGAATTCAATTCGGAAGAATATCGACTCTTCAAACTCGAGATTGGGGATATGAAGGGACGAATTTTAGTGGTAGAATACAAGGATGGGGAGTTGTTTCATTCGGTATTTTTGAATATTTTCTGACCGTGCTTCTCTTTTTAGCATTTTTTGATATTTGGTCATCCTATATGGCTATGTAAGTTTTGGAACTAGTCTTGTGGTATCGAGAATAGATAGATAAACCTGAATATCGATACTTTGTAATATCAGTTTTTTGTCTTTATACTATTATATTATTGATAATTAGGAACACAGTGATTATTAGTCTCTTTAGTTTTGAGCATGACTTCTTAAAAACAAGAATGCTACTTTTGTATAAATGTAAACAATTTTGATTTACTAAATAACAAGTTTTTTTCGGTATGATATATATAGTTGAAAGGGGTGAAATAAGGTTGGGAATTAGAGTTCTAATTTGGTAGGAATTAAAATTTAAAAAGGCGACGAAGCATATAGTTATATGCTAAGAAATAAATACATATATAGTATAGTTTGATGTTTATAATTTGGTAGGAATTAAAATGACAAAAGGCGACTAAGCATATAGTTATATGCTAAGAAATAAATAGATATTCCGTATATGCTAAAGAAATGGAGTTGCGTGTATTACATATGCGTTGGAAGACTAGCAAATTATATAGAACTTAAGTGTTAGAAAACAAAATGCAATAGAATATGTAATAGGGACCGATGGATTATTATGCAATAATATACATATTTGAATTTGAAAGAAATACCGATAATGGTATTAAGTTATGTTATAAAATGACAATATATATATTTGAATTCGAAAGAAATATCAATAGTGGCATTAAGTCATGTTATAAAATCACAATATAAAGTTGAATAATTAGTTGAATAATTAGTATTAGTGGAAATATTTTCTAAGTTTTGGAATGTAATGGGTATTTAATCGTCTTGTGGTGGATCCTTGGGTAGGCTGTAAATAGAGACATATCTTGCCTCTTTCTGTGATTGAAAAAATATATTTGGTTGGGTTTTACTTCTTATCAGATATTGGAATACCTGGTTTAACTTGTTTGATGTTTCAGTAATGGTTAACTGCGGAATTTATTGGTTTTACTGATCCTCAGGAGATAGCAGTGTGGAATGGATACATAGCCATTCTTAAAGCTAGCCATGTAAGGTTTTCTAATGATGATGATGCTCTAGTATGGAACCTATCCAAAAATGGTCATGATTTACCTAAAGAGGGTTATATGCATAGCTTATGTTGAATAGGGAGGTGGAGTATACCTGGTGGTGGAGAGTTTTATGGAAACTTAAATGTCCACTCAAAACAAAAAAAAATTGTTGGTTTATCTTATCTGAAAAAGCTTTGACATGGGATGTTCTTATTAAGAAAGGAAGAGAAGGACCTAGCAGATGTTTTTTGTGCAAAATGGATTTTGAATCCAATTTTCATATTGGGGTGGATTGTTCCTTTACTTAGAATGTTTGGTTAATCATTGAGGACAAATTAAAAGCAATAACCTTTGGAGTGGAGAATCTGTGTCAGAATGTTTGAAATCTTGGTGTTTAAATTCAAAGGTTGCTCACATAAAACCTTTACCTGTTATTGTTTTATGGTTTATTTGGAAGGCCAGGAACTTGTCTTGCTTTGAAGATCTAACTTTGTCACCAACACAGAGCTTCAGTCTGGGTATGATGATGGCTCTTCCACAGAAGAATTCAGTGGTAATAATAAGATTTATCTTTGTGGAAGTTATTGACAAATCCTTTGCATGGGGTTTCTTTGATGGTTCTGCAGCTGGAGAACCAAAAAGCTGTGGAGCTGGGGGCATGTTGTATATCTCGGATGAACATTATTTCTCATATAAGGTGGGATTAGGTTTGGGTACTAATAATTATGCAGAACTTTGTGCTTTAAAGCTACTTCTATTTCTGGCTAGGAGGAACTCAGGCTAAAATTCAGATTTTCGGTGATTCTCAGTTAGTTATTAACTGGGCATTTGGTAAGTTTAGATTACTGAATTTAGATTTATCCATGATTCTTCAGGAAGTTAACAGGCTTACTGAATGTTTTGACTATGTGGTGCTTAAACATATATATCGGAAAAGAAATACTTATGCAGATGCCTTGGCAAAAGCTAGAGGGATGATTTTGGAGGGTTTTTGGTCAATTAAGGAGCATCGTGCAGATGAAGTTGTGGAAACTTATCAAATTTTTTGAGTAATATGGGACTTATGAGGCTGCAGGAAGATCTTGTTGCTGATTGTTTCAATTTATATGGGACATGAGTCCATTTTGCAGTTTAGATCTGTATGGGGTTCTTTTGGATTTGTTGTTTTTTTGTGACAGTACTGAATGATGATTTTATTAAGGAGCATCGTGCAGAAGGCTGCATGAATTTTGAGGATGCAAATTTCAGTTTTTATATATGGGACAGACGAGCCCAATTTGAAGTGTGCAGATCTGTAGATGGTTTCTTTTGGGTTCGTTGTTTTCATTTTGAGACAGTACTGTATTGATTATCTAGTTGATGATGATCAACTGATGTATAAACTTATGAACATATTTCTATTTTTATTTTTGTTATGCTCGATATGGAGCTTTATTTTGAAAGATTTACCAGCTTTAAGGTTGGGTTTTTTTGTGTAAATGGACATTAGAGCCATCTGTAAAATGTGAATATAAGTATTTACGAATTTTTTCCATGGAAAAAAAATCTAATAGGATTGGATATACTATTTTGAAATAAAACATATATTATCAAATTTTGTTAGTTTATTTGGTTAAGGAGTGGGTATCATTAAAAAGGCGACCCGGGTTTAAACTTTTTTGGAATGAGTTAGTTGAGAGGAGATAGCCAAAAATCCAGCCATGTTAAGGGTTGGTGTGGCTCAGGCCGGGTGCGATCTCCAGGTGATTTTGACGGCTTAGATGCCCTTGAGTTGTGGTTTCTCAACTAATGGTGAAAATACACTATCTCCGAGTGACAAACATTTTTTAACAAACAAACAAAAAGAAATAAAATATATATTAAAAATTAAAAAAATGAATGATAATGACAAGTCATAATAAATAAACAATTAGCCGTCATACTTTCTATGTATTGTAATGTAATGTATTTGGAATTGATGTATGGAATTGTAATGGTATATTTATGTAAAATTAGTGTCGGGTAGATCATAATAGTTATACAAAATGATATGAATTCTAATTTATACATTTATTTATATTAAAAAGAATTGTTTTTATGTATTTTATTTATGTTGAAAACCATGACATTCTATAGATATGTCATAATGAGAACAATAACATTTATGGATAATGAAAGATTTGCATTTGATATTTATTGGAAAGGGAAAAAAGTGTCGCAAATTATATGTATATATATTGATGATTGTGTATCTTATATTGAAAGAAGTAGAAGCTTTATATGCATTTTAAATATCTAGAAAAATATCTTTTATGTCACATCGGGTTCTTATGTTCATATAGTGGAAAAAAATACATGTTTTATAGTTTTTATATGAGGAGAAACATTCATGTAATCGAGAAGATTTTGAGATAGTAGACAGAAATATTTTAATGTTTCTGTTTCAAATAGATGTTGAGGAAATTGTTTTACAAATAGAAGAAATGCTTTTTTTTTTTTTTGTTTCTTATGTATCGCAAGATTGTCCTTTACATGTTTTTATATAAATTAAAAGAGCAGTTTAGATGTTTATATAAATCTTAGAAAATGCATTTAGGTCGTTTATTTATTGAAAGGGATGGCATATTATATTAAAAAAATATTGTCGATACAATTTATACGCCTTGAGGATTCATGAACATATTATGTCTGCAATGGAAGAAATGCAATTCAAATGTTTGATATACACGTTGAAAGAATTGGTTGTCACCAATTCTAGATATAACACATTTATATGTTGTATACATTGCGGAGGACATTTTATATATTTTATTAAAAAAAAATTATATATTTCATAAAAAGAATAAGGTATGTTATATAAGGTAGTTTTATGCGTACATTCAAAAAGTGTAATTGGATATCTTACAATTGAACAAAATCATATGTTAAGGTGCATTTCATGTGTTTTATAGATTTGGAAGGAACGGGCATTTTATATGTTGAGAGAATGTGTCATTATGCATGTTATATGGTTGAAAGAATTATATTTATATAACTATTTACATTAAAAAGTATTGCATGTTAAAATCATATGTTAAGGTGCATTTCATGTGTTTTATAGATTTGGAAGGAAGAGGCATTTTATATGTTGAGAGAATGTGTCATTATGCATGTTATATGGTTGAAAGAATTATATTTATACAACTATTTACATTAAAAAGTATTGCATGTTATTTACATTGTAGATAAGAGAAGAATTATAAATTATATATGTGCTAATCGAGATAAAAAGGTTTTAGATAATGTTAAGACTAAATTAAATGTAAAGATTGCAAAGGGATAGGAATATTTATGTACAAAAAAATCATATTTCTAGACTCCAGTTTATGAGGTCTCTACATTATGGAAAATGATTCCAATTATGATTGCAATTGGGTTGAGGAATTGGTTTAAAAAGATTAATTTGTTTAATACAAGTATATTTCCATATATGACTCTTAATATATGGAAAGTTTGGGGAAGAGTATACATGTATTTCGTAGAGATGTTTTGATGTTTATCTTAAATTGACATAATTGGATCCTAAGGGTTGCCCCAAATCAAAAAGAATTAAGTACAACTTAAGTTTAAGTGCATAAAAATATTAGTTTTATATTAACTTCGAGACAAAGTTATCTAAACGGGGGATTTCTATTTTTGGGATTAGTCATAGTGATAATGGTGTCAAATAGATGAATTTGGAGAATTTGTTAAATGACATGAAAATGATAAGTTTCAAATGACAAGACACCAAAGGATCTTTTTCTGATACTTCGACAAACGGTTGATGGGGTGAAACGAATTCAAAATTTGAAAAACAAGATATCAATGAGACCAACATGATGAGCTAAACTCGGGGACACTAATTTTTCATTATGAAAACCCCATTAATGAAAACTAAAGACTACAAACTTGATTGAACCATGGAATGGTAATGGGAAACATGTAACTAACGAACCTACCAAAAGGACTCAATGGAGGCAACCTTTGTAAAACGAATTATGGATATTATCAACACAACCAGTTGAATGAAATGACACAACACAACACAACACAACATGTAATTTGGTAATTTGTGATTATAACTTATCAATTTGTATTGAAGATTGTATGAAATGTGTTGGACTTCTAATTCCATATTAGCAATTATTGCAAAGTACTATTAGATTTGCATTATGTGAAATTACTATTGAATTATTGAGAATGTGTTGAAACTTGGTTGGATGAAACATAATATCATTGATGGTAGAATTGTTGGTGTTTATAGCCATGGTTATTTGATGAAAATAGAAGAGAGTGGCAATAAGAGTTGAATATGAAAACAAAGTAAAATTGTCTTTGAATATAGTATAAAACATTGACTTCAAGACGAAGTTTATATAAGAGGGGGTGTATTTAATGCCCTCCTTTGATGGGTTTAACTAGTGTACTTTTGAGGGAACTTATTTGAAAGTGACTCGGTTAAGTAAACAAGAATAAATCAGCTTTTCTGATTTTATTTCATAAAATAAAGATTGCTAACTCATTAGCAATTAATAAAAAAGCTAAAATGTTGAATAAAGTGTGAAATTGGGAATAAAGAAGGATAGATGCTTATGTTATGCATGGATGAAAATAAATGATGTTTTTCTTATTCCATAGATGTGAATAAATATTGATTACTAAATTTCAATAGATGGGTAAAGGATGAATAACTTTTGAGATTAATAAAGCAAGATCATTGATTATATTATACAGTGCTACCGATGTGCACTTTGAGTGTGTGAAGTGATAGGTATAACGATTAACCAACTGACTCTCATGTGGAAATAAAGGGATCGTAGAGAACGAGAAAACACATATAAGAGCATGACGATTGATTATTGCCTCTTAATAGCAACCAACACATAAGTTGAAATCCTTGTCATCTTCCTTGGGTAGTGCGTATCACATGGGTAGGACATAATGACTTGGTCACATTCGAGGAAGTTGAGGGGCACACAATAAGAACGATATTATTCCTCAACGGTCATTAGTATCACATAGGTTGTAGGAGAAAGGATTCAGGTAACGATTCCTAAGTCTCTGCAACACACTCTCCACAAAAAAGAAAGGAACAATAACGATTGTTTGAAAGACACAAAGAAGTGGATCATTGACAATCATGTGAATTGCAAAAGTAAGGAACAATAATGATTGTTTGAAGGACACAAAGAAGTGACGCCTTGACAATCATGTGAATTGAAAAAGAAATAATACCAATTGTTTGAAGGACACAAAAGTGGCGCCTTAATAATCAAGTGAACTAGAAAAGAAATGAAATAAACTTATTGTAAGAAGGACCCATGGAATTGGTGCATTGACAACCACAAGAATTAAAATATACATGCATTTGACTTGTCATATAGAAATTGCATTTAGTTTTATTTGCAAAAGAAAATTAAAAGCATTCAATTGTATAGCATGTGGACTACAGGATAAGTGAGTGTGTGCACATATTGCATAAAAGTGATTTAATAAATAAAAGAAAATAGAAATGGAGCAAATAATAGATTTCTAGTGAGACTAAGAATTCTAAATGAGTCAACATGAGGTGAAGTCCACATGCACCCACATATTAAGGAATGAGATCCTAGTATTGGGGAACACCGGCTAGGAGTGAATTGGGAAACTTGTGAGCACCTTCATGAGAAGGTGACACATTGTGGGTGAATAATACTAAAATAAATTAAACAAAAATGTGAATTTTTCATGAGAAGCGACATGTGTCATGAAGGATTTTTCTTATTAAAGGAATAGAGCATTGAGGGTAGAGGCATATTTTATGCTCCCTAATGTTGGATGGTACTGGGAACGATCATTTGTGGTTGTGTGATTGTGTGAGTTTGGAATTAGGATTAGCTTAGTTATTAGCAAATCACTTATTGGAATCTCGGCTTGTGTGTTATTCTCTACAGACCCGTCTAGATTAGGGAACTAGGAGGAAGGAGAGTACTCCTGGCATGGTAGAGAGGTCAACCAAGGATTCGGTCAAAATTTGGGCAGTATTTGGTCTGGATCAGGTATATGTAGAGATTCAGCAACATCTACGGCAGTTAGATTGACCTTGGAAATCAAGTTTGTTTCAATTATTTGTTTAAAGTTTGTTGAATTTTTCTTGAAGGAACTGTTGTTGTTACCTACTCTATGTTGTAAATTTATATCTTATATATGGTAAGTTCTATATGTTCAATATTTTTTCTAGGACCCAGAAGGGTCAGTACATAAGAAAAAATAGACATTCCTGTGATTAGATATAAAGAAAAAAAATTCATTAGATCACATATCCTCTTCTCTTTAAACAAAAATTGTGTCTGTTAAGTCATTATGTCATTCAATATGTGTGTCATTCAATCTATATATTTAAGAACAAATTAACCATGGTATTCATATCTCAATCAAGTTCATGAGTTTTTATCTCAGTTAAACATTGTAATCACAAAATTAAATATAATATAGCATATTGCTTAACAATATCCCCTCATAAAACATGACTACATGAATATTATCATAGATATTTTTAACATATTGATCATATCATTTTTCTAGAAAACACAAAGATTACAAAGTTTCTTTAAAATCATGACATCGGAGAACCACCATGGATACCCCTCTCCAGTGACTATATGGACTAAACGTTGTCTATTTTGACAGTTTTCGCAACTAAAATTTTCCTAGTAACATGCAATTCAACTTTTGCATTAGAGGGTAGATTTTTGAAAACCTTGTCGAACGACGATGTGAGAATCGCGACCATCTCGGACTTTATCAAAAACACTTGTAGGAGGTTACAAAACCCAATTTGGTTGCTCGGATTGGATTTTATACCCCTAGTTCAAATCCCCAATTATCGCTTAATGGATTTGGAAAGAGAGTTGAAAGTCACCATAACTTGAAAACCAAGAATCGGATGGAAAAAATAGCAATTCCGTTGGAATCATGACATCATAGTACCAATAGGGACACCCCTCCCCAATGACAACATGGACTAAACATTGTGTATTTTGACCATTTTTGCAACTAGGGTTTGATCAGCAACATCCAATGCAAATTTTGCATTAGAGGGTAAATTTTTGAAAATGGTGTTGAGAGAGGGTGTGGGAATAGTGGTCATCTCAACCTTGTCTGAAAACACCTACAATAGGTAATGTCACTCAATTATGTTGCTCGGTTTAGTTTTTATGCCTTTCGTTGAAATTTGTCAAATGTTTGTGAATGGCTTTGGGAAGTAAGTTGAAACTCGCCATAACTTGATACCGGAGTCTTGGATGGGAAAACCATCAACTCCGTTGGAATCATGACATCATAGTACCTCTAGTGACACTCCTCTCCAATGACTTCATGGAGCGAACGTTGTCTATTTTAACAACTTTCGCAACTAGGGTGTTGCTCATTCACGTGCAATGCATTTTTTTCATTAAATGATAAGATTATGAAAAATGTGTCAGTCGAGGGTGTGGGAATAAGATTCATATCTCCCTTTCCCAAACAAACCTATAGGATATAACAAAACTCAATTATGTTGCATTTTTTTTTTATGCCCTTGGTTGAATTTTCACAAGTGTCCCTAAATGGATTTTGCTAGCAAGTTCAAACTCACCATAGCTCGATAATCCAAGATCGTATGGTCAAGCCATCAGTTTTGTTGATATCATGACATAAAAATAAAACTAAGGACACCCTTTTCTAGTGACTTCATGGACCGAATGTTGTTTATTTTGAGGATTTTGCTCAATGACATCCAATGCAATTTTTGCACTAGATGGTTTTTTTTTTAAATCGTGTTGAGAAAGGCTGTGGGCATTGTGTTCATCTCTCCCTTACCCAAACACGCTTTCAATAGGTAAAAACACTCAATCTCGTTGCTTTCTCTAGTTTTTATGCCCCCTACTAAAATTTTCCAAGTGTCCCTTAATGGCTTTTGGTAGCAAGTTCAAACTCAGCATAACTTGATAACCAAGGCTTGGATGGAAAAACTATCAATTCCATTGAAAATGTGACATTAAAGTACCATTATGGGCATCCCTATCCAATTACTAAATGGACCAAACATTGTCTATGTTGATGATTTTTGCAACTAGGATTTGCTCAGCAACATCTAATGCAACTTTTGCATTAGAGGGTAAATTTTTTTTAAATGTGCCAAGAAAGGTTGTGGGAATCATGGGCATATCATCCTTTCCCAAACACACCTGCAAGAGATAAAGACACTTAACTCCATTGCTCGATTTTTTTTATGCCCCTGGTTTAAATTTTCCAAGTGTCCTTAAATGGATTTGGGAAGTGAGTTGAAACTCGATATAACTTGATAACTGAGGTTCATATGGACAAACCATCAATTTTGTTGGAATATATACATTAGAATACCCCCTAGGGTCACCACTCTCTATTCAATTCATGGATCGGACATTGTCTATTTTGACGATTTTCGTAACTAGGGTTTTGTCCAGTAACATGTAATGCAATTTTTGCATTCTGGGATAAGATTTTGAAAAATATGTTGAGCAAGGGTCTAGGAATAGTGGTCATATCTCCCTTTCCCAAACATACCTACAAGAGATAACGACACTCAATTTTGTTGCTCAATTTGTTTTTTTATATCCCTAGTTGAAATTTGCCAAGTGTCCCATAATGGCTTTGGGAAGCAAGTTGAAACATGACATAACTCAATAACCAAGGCTCAGATGGATAAACAGTCACTTCCACTGGAATTTTGACATTGGATTATTACTAGGGACACCTCTCTACAGTGGCTACATTCACCAAACATTGTCTATCTTGAATATTTTTGCAATTAGGGTTTGCTCAACAATATCCAATGCAATTCTTGCATTATAGGGCAATTTTTTGAAAAGTGTCTCGAGAGAGTGTGTCGGCATAGTGGTAATATTGGTCTTTCCCAAACACACCTATAGGAGGTAATGACACTCAATTCCTTTACTCAGTTTAGTTTTTATTCCCTCAGATGAAATTTAGCAAGTGTCCTTGAATGGCTTTGGGAATTGTGTCAAAACTCGTCATAACCCGATAACTGAGGCTCGAATGGACAAACTGAAAATTTCGTTCGAATAGTGACATTGGAGTACCACTAAGGACACCCCTATCCAATGATTTCATGGATTGAACAAGATCTATTTTAACAACTTTCGCAACTAGGATTCTGCTCATTCAGATGCAATGTGATTTTTGCATTAGAGGGTATAATTTTGAAAAATGTGACAAGTGAGGGTGTGGGAATAGTGGCCATATCTCCCTTTCCAAAACACACCTGCAACAAGTAGCAACACTCAATTCTGGTACTCAGTTTGGCTTTTACAATCCTAATTCAAATTCCCCAAGTGTCCCTAAATGGCTTTTGGTAGTGAGTTGAAACTCAACGTAACTCGATAAATAAGGCTCAAATATACAAATCGGCAGTTCCATTGGAATTATCACATCATATTACCACTAGGGGAACCCCTCTATAGTGACTTCATGGACCGAACGTTGTTTATTTTTATGATTTTTGCAACTTGAATTTTTCTCAATAACATCCAATGCAATTTTTGTTTTACAAGGTGAATTTTTTAAAACTGTGTTGAGAAAGGGTGCGGAAATTGCACTCATATATCCCTTTCCCAAACACGCCTATAGGAGGTAACTGCACTTAATTCCATTGCTCGGTTTGGTTTTTATGCCCTCAGTCGAAATTCGCCAAGTGTCCCTGAATGACTTTTGGTAGCGAGTTGAAACTCGTCATAACTTGATAGTCGATGCTCGGATGGACAAACCGTTAGTTTAGTTATAATCATTACATCGAGCACCACTAGGGACACTCCTCTCTGGCGACTTCATGGATCGAACGTTGTTTATTTTGATGGTTTTCGCAACTAAGGTTATGCCCATTCACATGCAATCCAATATCTCCATTAGAGGGTAATATTTTGCAAAATGTGTTGAGAGAAAGTGTGAGCATAATGGTAATCTCACCCTTTGCAAAACACACCTACAGGAGGTAATAAAACTCAATTCCTTTGCTCGGTTTGATTTTATTTCCCTAGTTCAAATTTGTTAAATATCTCTAAATGGATTTTGGTAGCAAATTGAAACTCGCCATACATCGATAGCCAAGGCTTAGATGGAAAAAAAATATGTTGGTATTGTGACATCGAAGTACTGCTAGGGAAACCTCTCTGCAATGACTTCATGGACTAAACATTGGTTATTTTGATGATTTTTGCAACCAAGGTTTTGCTCAATAACATCTAATGTAATTTTTTCATTATATGGTAAAAATTTTAAAATTGCGCCAAGCGAGGATGTTAGAATCGTGGTCATCTCTCCCTTCCCCAAACACACTTACAGGAGGTAGCAACACTCAATTTTGTTGTTTTGTTTGGTTTTTATGCCTCGAATTCAAATTTTCCAAGTATCCCTGATTGAGTTTTGGTAACGAGTTGAAACTCGCTATAACACAATAATCGAGGCTCAGATGGATAAACTATTAGTTTTGTTGGAATTGTGACATCAAAGTACCAATAAGGACACCCCTATCCAATAACTACATGGAACAAACGTTGTCTATGTTGATTATTTTTGCAACTAGGTTTTGCTTAGTAACATTGAATGCAATTTTTGCATTAGTGTAAATTTTTGAAATTTTTTCCAAATGAGGTTGTGAGAATCGTGGTCATATCTACCTTTCCCACTATGGCACTCAATTTCGTTGCTCGGATTGGATTTTATGCTTTTAGTTGAAATTCCCCAAATGACATCCCTGAATGACTTTAGGAAGTGACTTGAAAATCGTCGTAATTTTGCAACTGGGGATCAGGTGGACACACCATCAGTGATATTTGAATGATTACATCATAATTCCATTAGGGACACCCCTCTCTAGTCACTACATGGACCGAACGTTTCCTATTTTGATTATTTTTGAAAATAGGGTTTGTTCAAAAACAACTAGTTTAATTTTTGCATTAGAGGTTAAATAGTTGTAAGAAGGCTTGAGTGATGGTGTGTGTATTGTGGTCATCACGGCCTTTCCCAAACACACCTGCAGGAGGTAAGGACACTTAATTCCAATACTCGGTTTGGTTTTTATGCCCCTGGTTGAAATTTGTCAAGTGTCCATAAATGACTATGGGAAGTGAGTTAAAACTCGCTATAACTTTATAATTGAGGCTTAGATTGACAAACCATTAGTTTTGTTAGAAACGTGACATTGGAGTACCCCTAGGAACAACCCTCTTCTATGAATTCATGGATTGAACGTTGTCCATTTTGACGAGTTTAACAACTAGGGCTTTGCTTAGTAACATGCAATCCAATTCTTGCATTATAAGCTAATATTTTTAAAATTGTATTGAGAGAAGGTGTGGGAATCATGATTATCTTTCCCTTTCCCAAACACACCTGCAAGAGGTAACGACACTTAATTTTGTTGCTTGGTTTGGTTTTTATGCCTCGGTTGAAATTTTCTAAGTGTTGGGAAGCGAGTTGAAACTTTCTATAACTCAGTAAACAAGGCTTGGGTGGACAAATTATTAGTTCTATTGGAATAATGACATCAGAATACCACTATCACCACCCCTCTCCACTGACTACATGGATCGAATGTTGTATATTTTGAAAATTTTCACAACTAGGGTTTACTTAGCACTATCCAATGAAAATTTGCATTTTAGGGTAAAATTTTGAAAAAAAAATTGAGTGAGGGTATGGGAATAGTGGTCATCTTGGCCTTGCATAAACACACTTTAAGGAGGTAATGACAATCAATTCCATTGCTTGCTTTACTTTTTACGCCCCGGTTGAAATTTGACAATTGTTCGTGAATAGCTTTAGGAATCAAGTTGAAACACCATAACTCAAGAACTAAGGATCGAATGGACAAGTTGTCAATTCCATTGGAATATTAATATCAATGTATTACTAGGGACACCCCTCTCTAGTGACTTCATGGATCAAATGCTGTCTATTTTGACAATATTCACAACTAGTCTTCTATTATGCAATGCAGTTTCTGAATTAGAGGGTAAGAATTTAAAAAATGTGTAAAGTGAGGGTGTGGTAATAATGGCCATCTCTCCCTTTCCCAAACACACTTGTTGGAGGTAACGAGACTCAATTTTGTTGCTCAATTTGGTTTTTATGCCCTTGGTTGAAATTGGTTAAGTGTCCATGAATGGATTTTAGTAGCAAGTTGAAACTCGTCACAACTTGATAACCATGGATCGGGTGGAAAAAACTATGTATTTCGTTGGAATCGTGACATCAGAGTATCACTAGGGACACCCCTATCCAATTACTACATTGATCCGGATTAATGTGAGAATGCAATGAAAGAACATATAAAGCATCATAAACACCGACATATTGCAAAGATAACAGAGATACAATAAACACATATTCTAAAATGACGGAAATAGAACAAACTGTAAATACAACAACTAGAATGGTGGTAGCTATCTCTGAGAAGAGATGTGGATGCTACGCTCATCCGTTCCAAGTTGAATACAAAATGATTCCAAAAGGGCCTATTTATAATAAGCATGAGGAAGAGAACCCCAAAATTCCAAAACATAACTTAGAAGACGAAGTGTCATAAAGTTTGTGGCCCCAAGGTGGTTAGTTGAACAGTCAACTTTCTGAGGTCATAACTTTTGCATACGATCTCTAATTTGGGCGCTCAATAGCCCATTGGAAAGTTCTATCTGAGATTTATGTATTTATACTAGAGCTAAATGCATGTCATTGGAAACCATATGGACCCCCAAATATCCAAAAACATCGTTTAGGGACTCAAAACAACTCTAGAAGTTTGGGACCCAAAAAACAGTAGAAAAATAACTAGAAAACTGCCATAATGGACAACTACTTTGAGCCAATGGAATAGGTGGGTGGCCATCGATCTCCATCTGGATCAATCCTCCCCCATTAGGAAGCAATGGCATCCATTGCGTCAAATCCTGTAGCATATCTTGAACTGTGTATGAGATGATCTCCTGGTGCGACATTTGCTGCAGTGAAGAGATTGCCTTTCTTTAACATGCCGAGAGGGTTTTAATTGTTGTATGAATTATTTGTTTATGGAGGAGCACCTTAAATGTGTGGCCTTGCATCTTAGAGGTACTTGGATAAATGAGGAAACGAGGACTCTTTTTTCTTCTTTTGTCTCATGAGCAGAGACACCCTATGCAGAGGGTGTGGAGTTCTCTGTGATCTGATGTTCTCCTTCAGAGGCAATTATGAAGAGGGATAATTTCTCGATGTGGGAGTTGATTTTCCTACCTTGCGAGACTATGGCAGGTGAAACCGTCTCTAATATCTGATAGATTTGTCATCCCAAAGTGACAACGACACTGTGAGGCTGCGACTCATACAGGATGACGCTTCCACATATATGGTTGTCCTAAAAGAACATCACACGATACCTCATCTTTGAAAGGATTGATGCCATATGGTAGGAGGCATTGTTGAGTAATGTGAATACCTCGTCCTTGGCTTAGCCAACCGATGTTGTAGGTTTGCGGGTGTGGTGTTGTTGGAATCTCCAATCTCTTGATGACTTCTGCTGATATTAGGTTCTTTTGGATTTCGTTGTTAACAATAAAATGTAGTGGGATTCCCTTTACCCACATCTGCGAGTGGAATAGGCGCTCCTCTACCTCTGACTCTTCAGGATCCTCTAGTTGAATATGTGTGGTAGAAACAGTGACAGTGGGGTCTACATTCATGATATGCTTCCCATGATCCACAGTTGTGATATTGTGTTCTAAATTGGAATCGGGATCTGATTCTGAAGATTTCATCTCAGTTACCAATCACTGCTTTGAGTGGCATTCATCACTGTTGTGACAGGGTCTTTTGTGGAACTCGCACCACTTCTTAGTGTCCTTCTTCATCTTTCCATTCCCCTTCTTTGCTTGAGGCAAGGACTGGTTTTGTTTTCCTTGTCATGTGTTTTGCGGGCCAGGATTTCCCTTGCCTTGCTTCTGCAGTGGATTCGCAGGTCCAAAAAGTTCGCTTGTTCTTCTATTGAAATTTCTCCTCGATTTTGGCAGCATACCGATAGGCAAATCCAAGTGAAGATATGTTGAGGAATTCCATCTCAGTTTGGATGTACCGATGTAGACCACTGTGATATTTTAGTATCAAGTAATTCCGCTCAGAGTCCTTAATACCCAACTTTGTATGCAAGGTATGAAAGTTATACCGTCTGGTCTCTCTCTTGACGCAGAATGGTCCATTTTGTGTACTGGTCATCATAGTTTCCCACGGGGTAATACTGTTCCTTGATGCCATCTATGAAAGAGACCCAAGTGGGATTTGTCTCAAACATTCTAGACTCGTGTGATGCGTTTTTCTCCCAATAAGTACCCCACCAATTTTGGAGATGGGGGACTGCCTTAAGGACCGCAAATGTGCTCTTTTCCCTATTGGAGAAATTGTGGACAAAGAAATGCCCTTCTAGAACATTCAACCACTTATCTAGGTCATCAGCGTCGATCTGGCCTTCAAATAAAGGAATATCAAAGTTAGCGTGTACCTTGAATGGGGTTTCATCTCTAAAACGCTTGCTCGTTGAAGGTGAACTCACCACTGTCGGCATTTGTAGAAGGATTTGGGAAAAACTATCCATCATCTCGTTCCTTTGTCGCTCGAGGGCTTTATCGAGCAACGACTTGATAGGATCTCCTGCTCCGTCGTCTCTATTTTCTTCCGCATGAGAGGTCATTTGTGGCAGCGAGAGTGATCTTCACCAAGTGAAACTAGTTCGAGACCAGACTCTTTATACCCTAACCTTATCGGGGACATGCGTCAAGAAACAATCAAAGAGAAGATTGCTCTGATACCACTGATCCAAATTTATGTGAGAACGAAATGAAAGAATAGATATAGCATCATAAACACCTACATATTGCAATATAACAGAGATACAATAAACACATATTCTATTAAATGGCGGAAATAGACCATACTGTAAATACAACAACTAGAATGGTGGTAGTTTATCTCTGAGAAGAGATGTGGATGCTATGCTCATCCATGCCAAGCTGAATACAAAATGAGTCGAAAATGGCCTATTTATTATAAGCATGAGGGAGAGAACCCCAAAATTCTAAAACATAACCCTAGAAGATGAACCGTCATAAAGTTTGCGGCCCCAAGGTAGTTAGTTGAACAGTCAACTTCCTGGAGACATAGATTTTGCATACAATCTCTGATTTGGGCACTCGATAGCCTGTTGGAAAGGTCTATCTGAGATTTACATATTTCGAATGGGACCAAATGCATGTCGTTGGCAACCATTTAACCCCTTTAATCGCCAAAAAGTGTCGTTTAAGGCCTCAAAACAACCCCGAAAGCTTGGGACCCAAAAAACCATAGAAAAATAACTAGGAAACTGCCACAATGGACAACTATTTTTGACCCAGTGGAATAGGTGGGTGGCCACAGATCTCCATCTAGATCATACATGGACCGAACATTGTCTATGTTGACGGTTTTTGCAACTAGGATTTTTTCAACAACATCTAATACAATCTTTGCATTAGAGGGTAAATGTTTTAAACCTTTTCCAAACCAGGGTGTGGGCATTTTGGTCATCTCGACCATGGCACTCAATTCCATTGCTTAGATTGGTTTGTATGCCCTCAATTGAAATTCTCTAAGTTTCACTAAATGGCTTTAGGAAGCGAGTTGAAACTCGCCATAACTCTATGACCAAGGCTCGAATGGACACACCATCAGTTCCATTCAAATCGTAACATTAGAGTACTGCTAGGTACACCCCTCTTTAGTGACTACATGGACTGAACATTGTCTATTTTGATGGTCTTTGCAAATAGGGTTTGCTTAGCATTATCCAATGCAATTTCTTTATTATAGGATGTTTTTTTAAATGTGTCATGCGAGGGTGTGTAGATAACTGTCATCTCATCCTTGCAAAAACACGCCTACAAGAGGTCGCAACTCTCAATTCTATTGTTCAATTTGGTTTTTATGCTCCCAATTGAAATTTTTCAAGTGTCCCTAGAGGGATTTGGGAAGCAAAGTGAAACTCACCATAACTCTATAACTGATGCTCAGATAGAAACGATGTCAGACCCATTAGAATTGTGACATAGGAATACCACTAAGGACACCCTTCTTCAATGATTGCATGGATCAAATGTTATCTATTGTGATGATTTTCGCAACTAGTGTTTGCTCATCATTATGCAATGGAATCTTTGCATTACATGATAAATTTTTGAAAAATGTGTTGAACGAGGGTGTGGGCATAGTGGTCATCTCAAGCTTGTCTAAGAACACCTACAAGAGGTAATGACACTCAATTTTGTTGCTCATATTGGGTTTTATGCCCCAGTGAAAATTAACATGGAATGATATATCACATACAAATGAGTTATACCAAAAAGGTGAACCCTAGAAGGTGAAGAAGTGCTAGCAAAGAGATGTAATCCTAAGAACAAAGTGCAACGTCCTCTGGCTAAGGAGGGAAGAAATCTTGCTCATCAACTAAATTAATAGTGAAAAACTACAAATGTCAACACTCAATGGCTTTCGAATAATTTACTTTAATGAATGCCCTACACTAATAAAGCTCTAGGAAGTAATCTTGGGAAAAATCAAAATGTTCTTATTGATGGCAACATTAAAGACTAAAGAAGAAGTGGCACTACTCTAACATTGAATCCTAAGATACTCCTAGTGGCGGGGAAGAAGTTTATAATGCATCTCTTAGTAGGTGTCTTACAATGCTAATGCTTCCAAGACGATATGATCCCCCTATGAGTCCTCAACGTGACATAAGCCAAACTACAACCTGGTCTTTTATTTCATCAAACAACAAAATGTTTGACCAAATACTTTTTTCGGAACTTAATGATGAACGAGGCAAAAATACATCTCAAATATGGCAAACAATAAAGTTAAATACTGCAGTGCATAATAAAGGAAGATAAATGATAAGATGTTTAACAATATTTTAATAGATGTTCTTCATCGAAGTACTACTAGGGACACCCCCCTCTAGTGACTACATGGATCAAGTCTATTTTGATTATTTTAGCAACTAGGGTTGCCTAAAAACATGAAATTCTATTTTTGCATTAGAGGGCAAACTTTTGAAAATTTTCCTAAGCAAGGGTGTGGGAATCATGGTCATATTTCCCTTACCAAAACACACTTGTAGCAAATGACGACACTCAATTTCATTGTTCGGTTTGGTTTCTATTCCCCCAATTAAAATTTGCTAAGTGTCCATGAATGGCTTTGGGAAGCAAGTTGAAACTCACCACAACTCGACAACCAAGGATCAAATGGAGAAACCGTCAATTTCGTTGGAATCATGACATCGAAGTACCCTTAGGCACGCCCCTCTCCAGTGAACTCATGGATCGAACATTGTCTACTTTGACAATTTTTGCAACTAGGGTTTTGCTCAATAACATCCAATGCATTTTTTGCAATAAAAGGTATTTTTTTTAAATTTGTGTTGAGAGAGGGTGTGGTCATCGTGGTCATCTTATCCTTGCCCAAACACACATGCAGGAGGTAACAACACTGAATTCGTTGCTCAATTTGGTTTTTATGCCCTCGGTTGAAATTTGCCAAGAGTCTGTGAATGGTTTTTGGTAGAGAGTTGAAACTCGCCATATCTTGATAACTGAGGCTCGCATGGATAAACCATCAATTCCATTGGAATCATGACATCGTAGTACCACTAGGGACACCCTTATCCAATGACTACATGGACCTCAAATTTTCCATTTTGATGATTTTCGAAATAGGATTTCATAAGCAACACCTAACGCAATTTTACAATAGGGAGTATTTTTTTACGAAATGTGTCGATCAAAGGTGTGGACATCATGTTCATCTCTGCCTTGACCAAACATGCCTATGGGACGTAACAACACTCAATTATGTTGCTCAATTTGGTTTTTATGCCCACAATTGAAATTTGCCAAGCATCGTTGAATGGTTTCAGCGTGAAAATTGAAACTTGATATAACTTGATAATCAAGGCTCAGATGGACAAATTGTCAGTTCTATTGGAATCATGAAATCAAAGTACCCCTAAGGACGCCCCTTTCCAATGACTTCATGGACAAAACCTTGTCTATTTTGACAATTTCCACAACTAGGGTTTTGTTCAATAACATGCAATGCAATTTCCACACTATAGGCTAAGATTTTGAAAAATGTGATGAAAAAGGGTTCAAACATAGTGGTCATTGTGATGTTCACTTCTGGATTACACTATGTTCAAATTTTGGAAACCAGTGTTTTGAGTGGACACTCCACCCATCATCAAGGGGAAAGAAGAAGCTTTAATGATTGTTCTCATCCTTGGTCATCTCATCCTTGCCCAAACACACATACAAGAGGTAATGGCACTCAATTTTGTTGCTCAGTTTCGTTCTTATTCCTCGGTTGAAAAGTTAAGTGTCCTTCAATGGCTGAGGAGCGAGTTGAAACTCACCATAAGTCAATAACTAAAGCTTGAATGGACAAATTATCAATTCCATTGGAATTATGACATCAAATTACCACTAGGGACACCTTTCTCTAGTGACGACCAAACATCGTCTATTTTGACAATTTTCACAACTAAGGTTTTGCTCAATAACATAGTGCAATAGATTTTTGCAACAATATACGAAATGAATAAATAACTTATGAGCTCGAGTAAAACTCTTAATCATACAATTTATTATTTTGTTTATTTAACTCCAAAAAAATCACAACCTAATTACAGAATTTAATATCTTGCTTATTTGCCAAAAATAAAAATAAAAAAATCACGACCTAAAAAATGGCTAGCTTATCCAGCCCCTACAATTTTGTTTAGGTTTTAAATATATGGCACTACATAGTTTTAAAAAAGATGAACATGATAACAAAAAGGCACTACTAATATACAAAAATGCAATTCAGGATAACTTTAGGTTGGATCTTTTAAATATATGGCACTACATAGTTTTAAAAAAGATGAACATGATAACAAAAAGGCACTAATATACAAAAATGCAATTCAGCATAACTTTGAAAATACATTATCGTGGCAACTAGTTGCCATGTGTCCATGCTAGTGCATTACTATGAATTGCGAACGAAGCATTATGCAACATACAAAGTTACACAGTGGGGTTAGAATTTAGATTATGGTAGGCACTTCCCAAAGAAGTTCCTCAACTATACGTCAAGAATGAACCTAGAACAAAATTGAATATGCATAAAGTGGCACCTCTCAGTGATATATGAACCTAGAACAAAATTGAATATGCATAAAGTGGCACCTCTCAGTGATATATTTTTGTGCAATAATATAGACTCTCTAGTCAACTTAATATAATCTTAACATGTTTGTGATGTCATATTTATACATTTTTAAGTTACAATTGGCAAAAGTAACCCAAAAGTGCATTTAGTTACATTCGATAGACATACTAAAATATACAATTAAAAAATGTGTATTTAAAGTATTGTTTTTTTCGCTGTTGTAGACGGGGAAATGTTGATCAGTAACATGAGTCGAGTATAACGACCACCAAGGCTATACTTTACCTGTAAGAAGTAGAATAAACATAGTAAGTAAAACCCTTGTTGGGAGGAGTCAATAGTTTATTTTAGAGTGGCATATTATGAGAGGATGCAAAGTTTAAATGTTCTTTGTACGTATTGGCTTTCCCTCTCGTAGGTGAGGGTTTTTATTTTCTTTGTAAGTATTGGCTTTCCATCTCTTAGGTGAGGGTTTTTATTTCTTCTAATAATGTTCGAGGGGTTTTGATTTCTTCTAATAATGCTCGAGGGGTTTTGAAGGCAGCTGGATGATTTCTTCTAATAATGCTCAGGCTTTGTTTTTTTCTAGGGGTTTTGATTTCTGCTAATACTCGAGGTTTTGATTTCTGCTAATAATGCTCGAGGGGTTTTGATACCTTCGAGGGGTTTTGATTTCTTCGCTCAAGGGGTTTTGAGACTGGGTAATAATTGATGTAATGTGGTTTTTGTAATGGATTCATAGGATGTTATTACATCCTTTAGAGAGGATGCTAACATTGTTAATGAGAAAGTCATGGGATGCTAACTCTTTAATATTAGAGTTATTACATCCTTGGGGAGGAAGGAGGATGCCAACAAATGATGAGAAAGTCTAAGAACTTTTTTAGCTAATCAAGCTTGTAACCCTTTGATATTACATCCCTAAATTCGTAGGTCATGGTTGATGCTATGACTAAGTGTGGCTCAAGGTTCAACCCTTTGATATTACATCCCTAAATTCATAGGTCATGGTTGATGCTATGACCAAGTGTGGCTCAAGGTTCAAATCTTCAGCATTGATCTTGTTAGGGGTATGATTGTGGATGTGCTGTTAAAGATGTTGAAAAACTTGTTGTGCACCATGCTCTTTTTAGGCCAAGGCTGGTTGTACCATCATGTCTGATAGGCCAAGGCTGGTTGTACCATTATGGCTGGTTGTACCATTATGTCTGATAGCATGCCCAACATGATTGTTCATTATTACACACAGCCAGTGCTGACCTCCCTAGCCATGGAGAAAATTTTGCACCATGGAGAAAATTCTGCACCTAACAAATGTGATTGTTCATTGTTACACACAGCCAGTGCTGACCCCCCAATCCATGACCTCCCAAGCCATGGAGAAAATTATGCACCTAACCAATGTAGAGTTACTTTTTTCCCTTAGGCAGCAAAAAAAAATCAAAAATCAAATCAATCGTAATCATTAAATTACAAAATTGGATCACCAAGATGGCCACAAGGATCGACTGTGATCGGTATTTCAGAATGACAGGATGTGGCTTTGGAGAATTGCTTCACTTCAAATGTTGAGTGTGGCACGACAAATTCACTAGACGAAGATATAGGGAACATTATCACTACTAATTGGGATTCTCAAATTGATGAAGATGTTAGAAGAAACATACGAGAGAAGATTTCAACCTGCTTCATGATCACTACTAATTGGGATTCTCAATGGAAGAAACATCCGAGAGACAAGATTCAACCTGCTTTGAGTTCCTTGAGATTTATGCCTTGAAACAGCGTCGCCATTCTTAAGATTCCAGATGCCACGAGCCTTGCTCTTGCAACAGCTTCCCTCTAAAGCCTAGACCCACAATATGTAGCTGTCGCTCAATACACACTTTCAAATCAGGTGAATGTTTTATCTTCCAACCTCTGCTAGTTGCTCTCATTATCACCACCTTGTGTCCGCTTTCCCTCTTGTCAGCATATGCTATGTTTCATGGGTTCTGGAATTCTGGTGGAGGTGCACTCAAAGTTCGTGTTCTGCTTGAATTTAATAAAGTATCGTAGGACTGGCTGTGTTTTGTACATACTGAGACAAACAAGCTGGTTCACCAGCAAGAGTCCATTGTTACCATGTGCATTGTCACCATTTGTCAATTCAGCCAGGGGACCATCCCTATATCGGATCCATCGTAAATTAAGAACAAATGGACTAATTCGAGGTATTGTGATGGATTAGGATGATCCACCGTAAATTAGGAACAATGGACTAATTCGAGGTATTGTGATTGATTAAGATGATGTAACTTAATTTTCCGTTTATATAAGAACCAAACAAAGACACAACATTCAGTTATTGAATAGTAATAATATTATAATACGTAACAAACATTCTATAACAAACCATTATTTAATGCACGTGCCATTTGCATTATAACATTTTGGAAATTTCCTCAAAATAACTCATTAATACATCTCCCATAAAAAGATTCACCAATTTAAAGATTCAAATGATGTAGTAATTCTTATAAATAAACTTGTGAAGTCGATACCAAATGCTATCAAAGATGGGAGTATCAATTAAAATTCTTTGTACAAAATGCTATCAAAGACAAGAGTATCAACTGAAATTCTTTGTACAAGTTCTCTATTACAATATCAAAAAACTATTCAAGTTCTCTATTAAAATATCAAAAACTATTATTTTATCCATCTGTAGTAGTGTTTCTCAGAAAAGAAACACAAACACAACTACATACAGACATTTAACAAACCACCTTTATCCATCTGTAGTTGTGTTCCTCAAAAAATAACCATGGACACAACTACATAAAGACATTTAACAAACCACCTGCTTTAGATAATAATGTTTTTCAAACCAGCTTGAAATCTATATTAAGTATCGACAGAAACAAGACTATCAACTAAAGTCTAAAAGTCTAATTACAAGTTTCCATATTGTAAAATCAAAAGTCTACATTCTCATCATCCATCCCCATATCCAGAAACGTTCCAAAAGAATGCCCCCTATATCCAGAAACGTTCCAAAAGAATGCCCTCAATGATCATTGTGACAAGTACAAAATGATCTCAACGAGCTTCATATTGAACAACTGCACAATAACACAGTTAAGAGAGGATGGTAAGCTTTCTGTGAGGATTGTATTACCATGACACAAGCATTCATAGATGGAAGGATGCTTATATACTAAAATAAAGACCAAAATTACCGTTCGAAAAAAACAGTAGTCTGATTCAACAATAAAGGCATCGGGAAGTCATAAGAGCACTGTTTAGGAAGAAGAAATACTCTTCTTTCAATCATCGGTTTAATAGAGGTAGGTGTTATAAGTTGAAGTTCCATGGAGACACTAGCACTTGAGACAAGTGCAGATCGTATATGAACATGACCACATAGTAGGCACCAGACCATCCAGAGTCGTAACCAGGCGGAGTCGTAACCAAGCAAGCAGAGTCTCTGAACCTAGCAGCTTTGGCATAAGCACCTGCAACTAGTTCCTCCTAGAGTATACTCTATTAGACCATTAGTGATATGTCACTATCGATTATTCTATTAGAGTATATGAGTCTAATCCATCATATTGACTACAGATACTAATACACTACTATGTGCTAATATTACATGGCAGCTAAATTGAAACCTAAATCTGTTTTCAGTTACATCTTTAGCTGCACCTTTCCAACATGTCATACATTCTTAATAACCATGTATAAAATCATAAGTGCTCTTATTGTAATTTGACTAAAGAGTTGGCAATGTTTATACAAAACCAATCATCGGTTTATTCAACATTCTTTGAACCAAAATAGTAACCAATCAACTTGAATTTATTTTCATTAAGATTCTTACATTAAACTACAAACTAAGAAACTAAGCGTGAAAAGAGACAGTGATCAATCCTGTGAAAGCAATTTATTAGTTATCGAGGAAAATCTCTTACTTCTTCTAGTACGTTTCTTGTACAGGATCCGATAACCACATTCTCTGCATTGAATTACATCACCAGGCTTCAGTGAATTCTCACCTCCACAGTCTGCAATATCATACAAGTGTATGCAATATCATACAAGTGTAAGAAGAAGGCATAATTAAGAAACAACAAAACACAATCAATAAAATTTCTTATCCTTCTTTTTGTATATATATATATATATGAACGTTTGCATAGAATAATGCAAGAAACATGTTCAACAATACAAACTGCTCTGAATTTAGCAATCCATTTAGAAGCCGGGGTAGCAAAGATACCTCCACAAATGTAACTAACAGGCTCAGGCACTGCAGGTCCATCCATGGTAACCTACAATGACAAAAATAATTCAGCTAAAATTAAAATTTCATAAAGAAAGGAAATGAATGAAATTGTGACCTTCTAAAATAAATTTTATATAGCATTCTAGCTATCACTATGATAGAAAAACAGGGGAATTACAAAGAACCAGAAAGGATGTATAAAAAGAGAATGTAACAATACTTATAAAATTAACCAACACTTCTTATTTTCAACTACTAAATAAGCATCAGGTTTAAAAAAATTAAAAAATTTGTCCCAAGATAGGAGACACCGATAATGAAATATCAAATTAAACAAAAATCCAGAAAGATCAAATTAAACAAAATTCACAAAGCTCTAGTTAGACCCACCAGAGTAAATTATTAATCGGCTACAGGAATGTTAAAAAGGTAAGAGCAATTTTACGTAACAGCTTAGCTAGCATGCCAGATTCGACCTATGCGACCCCACTACAGGGACACACACTTTACCCCTTGGGATTTGACCTCATAGCATAGTTCAGGTGTCAAACCAGACTTGCCTATCCATCTACACCACACCACACCACACTAGGCCAGTAACATATTCTCAACGGGCTTTGCCATCAAGACAAATCATGAATAAGTTCCTACATTCGTTGTTGAAGGTCAAACTGAGTGGTAATGAACACGAAACATGGCTCCAATCACCCTACACTGTCATAATCAGAAAAAGAACATCTCAAATATGGCGGAAAACGAAACATGGCCCCAATCACCATATTGTGTCATAATTAGAAAAAGAACATCTCAAATATGCCGATACGCTAGAGACCTACAAATAAATAAATTATACTCTTCAATTTTAAAAATAAAAAATAAATTATACTCTTCAATTTTAAAAATAAAAAACTTTATTACTGTCATACAAGACATTACAAAAGTTTATTAAGGGTACGTATAGTCAGCCTATGAGTTTCCTCTAGGTTAAAGGGACACGAAGATGACCTAATATTAAAGTCAGGAAAAGTAACCACAAACAGTCTTTCGACTACCCTTTTACAGATGGCAACTCCCCCTTTTCTACAGGTAATAGAACCAACGTAACTTATGCTTTTTACTACAGAGCGCGTTCATTGTAACAGTCGAATAATCTAGAAGGGTGAAAATTCTACCTTGTTTCAAACGCATAAAGAACAGTGAAGGTATCCTAAGAAGAGTAAAAACACAGGCCCTAAACAGAAATAACATACCGCATCAAACCCTACCACATAAAACCCCAACTCAAACCTTACTAAGTTTTTGCTCTGCGCCTCCCAACCAATAAAATAAACTTTAAACATACTGTTTTACATAGAAAACTTCTCACTGCGGCCTATCAGTAAACCCATTAGAAGTGCAAACTACTTTCATGCACGAGAGAATTAGAAATCTGGTATCATACAGAAAATTATGAAGAACAGTACCGAATAACATTATACAAGTAGATATCATGAACAAAAATAAGAGTAATGGATTGCATACCTGATGACGAATTAGGATAGTATTGCAGACGGAAGATTGGCAATTTGCGTGTTACTCAGGGAGCTTCAAGTCTCGGCTGGGAACTCGGTCTTTGAATTTAGACAAAGGGCCCTAAATTTCTCCATTTATAGCACTACTCGATCACTCGAAGCTCCCACTCCGATGACTAGTCTAACTTACTCGAAGTGCCAAGTGTTCCCTTCCCACGTTAACATGATTTCTTTCTGTGGGACCGTGCCCGGTAGAGATCACCTAATTGTGCCAAGTGGTCCCTTACCACATTAATATGATTTCTATCGGATGGGGCTGTGCCTAGTAGAGATAACCTATTTTTTGTGGTCAACTTTGTTGTTTATGAGGTAGAGGTAGTCAAATCCACAAAAGTTAGTTTTGTATTTTTTCCTCCAACTAGGAGCCTAAATTCCTCTCTAAGTGGTTATCACCCTCTAATTTTTTGCAATAAGATTTGAACCCTTGATTTGATGGAGAGTTAACCCCATAGAAACTAGCTAAACCTTATGGGTAGTCAAATTACTTTGTGAAGGGAGTTCCTTCTTCTATAAGTATGGAAGTTTTAAGTTTGAGTCCTCTGGGGTTAGGCCTTCTACTAGGATGGCCGGCGGTTTACCACCTCTACCATCTACGAATGTGGAGAAGTATTGATGGGTTTCCTGTGGATCTTTCCATCTGAAAAAAAGTATGGAAGTTTTAAATATCAATTTTGTATCTAGCTTGGTCATAATCTTAAAATTAAATTTATAATTAATAATATGAGTTATAAGGGATTTCTCATTATGAAAATAGTCAAATCCCTTCGTGAAGGGAATCTCTTATCCCACAAACAAAGAGGTTTCTATATCAATTTGTGTCTAAGTTAGTCGTGACATTAAAATTATATTATTATTATTATGAGTCATAAGGAATTTTTTTGTTATGAAAAATTTTGTCCATTTAAAAATTAGTTTAAGATACAAAATTGATGCAATAGGGAACCTCAAATCTCCATATCCCAACTGCTTTCTCCCAAGAATAGTTTGCTCTACATTTAGCAAACCTCTAAATTTGGCAACTCGGCCAAATATTTCTTCTTTAGGTTGGAATCAGCCTCAACCCCTTGATCTACAGCACATGTTCTGCATACTTGATTCTGCAACTCAATTCCTTTCACAATTGCCTTTTTGCAACAATTTTTCCGCCACTGTCCTTCCGCGACCATCTTTCCGCAATTATGCGGATGCAACGCTCTTTCCGCAATTATGGATTGCTGATGTACCATCCCACTTTTCTAGAAATGGGCTTCCGCAAGTCTCTTTCTGTAACTTCTGTGAGCGGTCGATTTCTTGCGGCTTTGATCTCGTCCGTTGATCTGATATCACTTGCAAAACTTCACTTTAACTTTGTGGATCTCTTACCTCTTGTGCACGTTTACTTCGTGAATTCTTTCCCTATCGTCAATCCTTCTTTTCTCCTTTAATCTTGATTGTCTAAATCTCTATCGAATGAACTGAATGTAACATCTGCAATCCTACGTTGATTGATCAAAGGATCAATCAATCGACCTTCATTCGAACTTCACCAAGCTTGATCTCCTTCACTGGATCTGCACATCACTTCTATGGTTTCTTCCTTCCCACAATTCAACTCCTCGGGCGCGCCCTTGATCCAACCCTGAACTTTACTTTTGCGGAACATATACAAAGGAGCATCGATCATTTCAGTGATCGATGACATAGGCTTTACTCATGTGTTTTATGCACATAAATCCATCAAACACCCTATGCAACCTTCAATTTTCAAAAGCCCTAAGTCCACGATATACATACACATATCTATCACCCATTAACATGGATCAATCAAGCATTCAACTCATAAAATTGTATACTCAGACAGAGTTGCAATTACACAAAGATGTGTTGAAATAGACTTTCCTTCAATTAACACAAGGAATCTGTACATTCACATTTATCCAGAATCTATGTTTTGATCTGTATAGACCTGCTATAACTCTAACCAGTGTCCTTGGCCTGATTTCTCCTTGATTGGCCACCCCTTAGCCAAATTTACAATATTTGGCTATTTTCTAGTTTCTCTTGGTTACTTCTGGATACTTACCTATACCTCGAAGGCTCACAGACATATATACAATAGGATTCATGAACCCATTCTGGTTCAGATCCTCAATATACTCAACAATCTGTTAATACACAACAACTGAAACCTGATTTTAGCAAGCTCTTAAACCTAACTCTATGACTCACCAAGCAACCATCGAATGCTTCATCAAATGTTGCCATCAATTGTGGGATTTGTTACATGACTCACAATTTGACCCAATAACTCATTCATTTACCTAGTTGATTCACTTAAATGACTCATCATCCATTTAGAATCACATAAAACATAAGTTTATGTACAATATAATAGTCCAAAGACTATTAACTTGGGAAATGAAGACCCCTTTCTAGGTCTGATCCAAATATTGGACTTGGACTTGGATAAAGAGCAGGATTATGGATGTCAAATGTTTGGAATATTAAATCAAAATGTGAAATTTGAATATGTATTGAGTTGATGGTATTGTCTAAATATAGACATTTTATCAAATGGAAAGAGAGGGTTATTTGAGGAAAAAGCGTGTAAGGTCTACTGGTGCAACTACATCTAATAAGGGGACGTAATTGAGGTCATCAATCATTGATGTCTCCACTGATCGTCCAATATTGTCAGGTTCGCTTCTAGATTCGAAATTTTTGTATAGATCCCATTCAGGTGATCACCAGTCGGGTCAAGGGACACAAATGATTCCCCCATATGTTCATATCGACCTTTTGTCGGTATGAACATTTATATGTTAATATATATCAATTGTAATTTTTGCATGTGTCTAATAAGTTTGTATGTTTACACAAATTTACGTGTTTGTCTTTGAAGTAGAGCAAGTCTCAGAAAAGGGTTGTAATTCTATACAAAGGGATGAAGGTCGAGCAAGGAGGGTTTATGTTGAACAAGTTGAGGTTTATACACCCATAACAACTTATCCATCCTATATACCCGAGGAGATTCCATGGGTTAATGGTGTTCAACAAATAATCCTTTAAGGTTGTAGATCTCACTATAGCAAGTTGCAACATGATATTCCTAGTTTGGGTCTCCCTCTAGAGAGAAAACAAATTCTGGAATTTGTTTTGCATTCATTGCAAAAATTAATTAAGGTATATGAGGTTCTTGGACCAACTATTTTATTGACTTGATGTGCAGGAGAAGGGCACAAGTGATGGATCTGGATAAGTGGTGAAGGAGACAATGACGAAAGAATGGGTCGATTCAATTCTTAAATTCAAACAAGTCCTAAAGCAAAAAATATTGAAAGTGAAATATTTCAAACACCCCAAACTTGTACATTTATTATATGACGGGTTCCTTGCAGCTTATGGTAGGTTTCCATGGAATGACCAAGTTCCTATTTATTTTACTAGATTTTTTATGCAGATTTTTTTTTTTTAAATATGAAGTTGGACTATACCGATATTCATTCTATCTTTTATGGAGTTGGATGGAAACAAATATATGATCGGAAAATTTCTCTTTGAGATTCCTCAACTCTTTGACCTCCATCCCATATATCTCGCCCACCTAGAATTGTGACTTTAAGATCATAGATGGATCCCACATCCCAAATTGGGAGAGTTGCAAGGAATTTTGTGGCCAAAGGTTTAATGTCAACATTTGTAGGAGTTGATGTGGGATTGGGTCAAGAGAGGGCCCGAACCACTTTTTTCGAAAGGTTTGTTTACTGAAGCAATGATGAGGTAGACTCAATGAGCATTAAATATCTTAAGCCCTATGTAAAGGACTGTCGCGATATAGCCCCAAATGTCCTATCCGAAGACACAATGAGTAGAGGAGAGGTTCATTGTTTATATACATACAATCTATAATTGTTTTATTCATTTTGAATTTAACTTTTGGTTTTTATATCTATGGATTTGTATATTTTTTTATATAGTATTTGAATTTTATGTAAATGTTTATTGATTGCAGTTTACTAGATTTTTGAATGAACATAATTTTCGATTCTCCACTAGTGAAAATGTAGAAGAGAATATTATAGAGGTAGATTTATTAAATAGATCTATAGTTATGTTTTAATTTTATATTGTATGATTTGTTAAAAGTCATTTTAGGTAATTTAAGTACATCTTATTGTTAATGCATGAACACATTTTGAAATTGAAAATGGTTTTGTCCACATGCTCTTTTAAGTTCCAACTTTTTTTATGATATTTCGTCTCATGTAAGCATGTTTTAAAAAATTCAATTTTTAGTTTTGATAATAAAGAGTTAATTTTAGTTTATTTTACTCACATAATGTTTTATTTAATAACAAAAAATTTAGGATACGCGGGGCAGTATGGACATTAGTGGTGGGGTAATTGTTTATAAATTTTTATTATTTTCATTTTTTATTTTCATAAGTTTATTTAAGTTGTTTAATTTAGTTTAAAATTGCTTAATTAATATGAGATTCATTGTTTCTTTTATACATGTTACAGGTTGGAAATCGTCGAGACAAGGGGATTTAGAGAAAAAAAAATGGCTTTTTTTGTGTTTGACCATACTACCATGTTGATTTTGTCGTTTCGAATTTAGACTATATTGCATATGTATGTGTTGATATAGATATTGTAGTTGTTTGGACATTGAAGTTCTAACTTTATTTTTGGATTATATATATGTGTTGAACTTACATATTGTAGTTGTTTTGGATGAGAATTTTTTTTGGATAAATTACATAGTATACTTGTTTGATAAATTCCGATCATAATTTTGCATGGTGTCCATCAATGTATGCATTAAATTAAATGTATGAACTTTATGATTTTGTTTCATAATGATAGTCAATCTTATATCTACTTTAATAGTATAGTTCAATTTTGTTAGGATTGAATCTCATTAAATGATCCAAAGCTTGTAGTAAATAGTTCTTGAGTGTCGTAGATAATTTCATCTAGTAGATAGTCAGCTTTTGACGAACTTCTATTTTTCCAATTGTCCTTAGATACAATGTCTAGTTAAGTGTTGTAGTTTGGAAGACTTGTTGTATACTACATTATGTAAAAGATTGAGTTCAATGCAAATTATTCAAGTACAATTTTCAACATAAGTTATAATGTTTGTTTGTTTTTTAATGTTCAATCTTGAAATGTTACGTAAAAGGCATGTACATGTATATGTAATGTTTAAATAAATGTTCTTATGTAAGAGATGAATTTCATTTTATAAATGATTTGTATAGGTCTAGCACATGTGTAAGTCTTATGTTTAGTGTTAATGAACTCTATTTTTTCAATTGTTTCGTAAAATATGATGTCATTATAACTATGCTTAAATGGAAAATATTTCCAATGCATAAATTGAATTTAAGTTTGTTAAGTTTGTTAAGTTTGTTAAGTTTGTTTGTAAGTGTGTTGTAGATTATATGTAGTAAACAAATATTATATAAATGATTCAAACATACAGTTTTTAAGTGATGTACAATGCATGTTTAATGTTCAGGTAATAGTAGATAGTAGTTGGTGACTATATAGGTGGTTGAAATTATAGAAAATGGGGATATAACATTTTTTTTTAATCACAAGCAAGGATTCCAAGATTGTGAAGCTTATGCTAAATTACAAGAAATGATTAAACAACAAACAGATGAAAATTCATCAATTTGTTATTGCGCCGAAAAGGCGCATTCTACAGCACAGTAGGGGGAGATGTGTAAGTCCTTATGTGCTCATCTTAGAGCTGACAAATGTCCTTTATAAAAAAATAAAAAAAATGTTATAAAAAATAACATGTCAACTCATTTTAGATTTAAAATATGTTTTAGAACCACATTTATAAGACTACAATTTAAAACCATAAACTTTCAATTCACATTTATTCAACATTTCCACTCTAAAAAGGGGGTTTGTAGTTCGAGAGATTTAATCCCTTTCGGCGCTTGGAGATCCTTTTTAATATGGATATATATTGCTTTAATCATTGTTCTAATTTAGCATAAGCTTCACAATCTTGTAGGTGTGTTTTGGCATGGTCGATATGACCACAATGCCCACACCCTTGTTTGGCAAAGGTTTAAAACATTTACCCTCTAATGCAAAAATTCAATCAGATGTTGTTGAACCAATCCTAGTTGCAAAAACCGTCAACATAGACAATGGTCGGTCCATGTATGATCTAGATGGAGATTGGTGACCACCCAACTATTTCACTGGCTCAAAATAGTTGTTCATTGTGGCATTTTCCTAGTTATTTTTCTATAGTTTTTTGGGTCCCAAACTTTTGGGGTTGTTTTGAGCTCCTAAACGACATTTTTTGGAGTTTTATGGGGTTAAATGGTTTCCAAAAACATGCATTTAGTCCCAGTCGAAATATGTAAAGCTCATATAGACCTTTCCAACAGGCTATCGAGCACCCAAATCAGAGATTGTATGCAAAATCTATGACCCTAGGAAGTTGACTGTTCAACTAACTACCTTGGGCTGAAAACTTTATGACTGTTCATCTTCTAGGGTTATGTTTTAGAATTTTGGGGTTCTATCCCTCATTATTATAATAAATAGGCCCTCGCTTGGTAGATCCTTTTTAAGATGGATCTATACTAGTTTAATCATTGTTCTAATTTAGCATAAGCTTCACAATCTTGGAATCCATGATTGTTTCAACTCAGGTTCTAGAGCATGTGTCAAAACCCCAAATTTTCACAAAAATTTAAAATTTTGAGATAACAATAAATGCTAAAACCTACGGTCTACTAACAGCTAACGGTTTGCAATAAAAGAAACAGTCAAGTAATTAGTTTCGCTAAATCTTATTTATATTAACTCAACAGTTCATTTTATTTTGTAACAAGAATAAAGTCTTCTTGCGTGCTGCTTTACTTCAGTTTACTGATGAGTCTTTTCATGTCAAGTAGGTGGAACCTAAATTTTGAATCCGGGGCTTACTTAGCAATCATGTTAACGCAGATGAATATTGGTTCTTACAGGTTTACAGGTACGATTGAACGAGTACGTATTAGAAGTTATTTTAAAATATCAGCAGTATTTATTTGCAATTAAAAAGCTTAGTAATTAAGCTGCTAAACTCTAAACAGCTTCGGTAAGGTAAAACCATTTGGATTCCTTCAGTTTTTCTTGTAATAAAGTTCAGAAGTAAGTAGCAACAAAAGAATATGTTTACAACTCTAATCATTAGAATCTCAGTTACAAATTATTTCTACTTTAGTCTATGTAATTTGTAACATTATAATGATTGTTTTGTCAGTATTTATGCAATAGTACATTATCTTGTCTGTGTAACTATTGACCCACATTTCGCTTCTGCAAGATAACTTACAGCCTGTTAATCTTTGGACAGTATAAGTTCGATTGTACAAACTGCAAACCATCATGCCTTCCTACATGAAATCATGGTTTGCCTATATTTTATTTTCAAGTTGAACCCTATGGTTCTAGTAATTTTTGGATTCAATAGGATCATTCCTACTCTAGTTATCTTCTTTAGTTCTATGACTATGTAACACCCCGGTTTTGACCCCATTTGCATTAAAGGTACATGATGTATATAATGTAATTAATCGTGGTGAGGAGCTAAAGGCAAAAGCCCCACCATCGATTTGGTTGTGTATGTTTCAGCAATGGGGATAGTTGCCGATGGTATATCGTGCTATCCGGCACATTATAGTTTGGCATCATGTAAATATGCACATCAATTAAAATAAACCTACAGCCAGCTACGACGGTGCAACGTTAAAATGAAAAGGGCATGATTCCAAAGGATAATGGGGGGGGGGGGGAATCCATGTGTTACCACCTTGTTTGATTTTCCATCTTCCCTTGTTTCATCCAACCACTTTAATGTCTTGTTGAGTAGTTGAGGCAATTATGGCTGGGAGTGGAGTCTGGCAGGACTGTCAGTCCTTGCCCACGCATACACTCCACCAGCGAGTTGACCTCACATTGGCAAGCAATCTCCACCGCCATCCTCTCCATGATGCCACTCTTTCCCTGGTCAATTCACTCTCACAAAGGGATGCGTAAGAGGAGGTCGGTTCATCTCCCTCATGCAGAGCTAAGTAAGAAGGGGGTGCGATTTCTTGTTGGGTTGTTGGTTGCTTCCCCTCTCTCACGCTGTTTGTCGGTCTGTGGTGGTATTCCTTCCATTCGTGCAGAGAACCGATTTTCCATTGGCATTATGGAGCTATGTATTGTTTTCCATCCTTCGTGGTGGATTGTGAGTTGTATACCGCTGTGTTTTCTTCCATGTTTTTCCTAGGCTGTGTCTTTTTCCTTTGCGCACAGGCTGAGAGTCTGTTCTTTTCCCCTTTTCTTCCTGTGTAAGTTCTCCAGCCATTACATTGGGGAATTGTGTGTGCTGTGGGCTCGGGGATGTTGGTTGGCTGTTGATTGCCACATCTCATTAGCTGAGTTTCCCTATGTCCACGCTGGGAGTTTGGCTTCTCCCCTATTTTGGGATTGTGTAAGGTTGCCATAGTTTTCATTGTGAGTTTGGGCTATCGATTCACCCTGGTTTTGGGTTGCTTCTTGGTTGTTGAGGCAGCAGATGTCTTTTGGGGATTGTTGCTGAGTTGTTTGGGCCACTCTAGGGCCAAGAACAACTCTAGAGTGTGTTTTGATTTGAATTGTGTTTCACCTTTTGTTTGGGATTGTTACCCAGTTGTCTTTTCCTTCTTCACAGAGCTGTGAATGGGTTGTTTTGCTGCGGTATGCAGTGGTTAATCTTCGGACTATTGTGAGTGGGATTAGAGCTTGGGTATGCATGAGAAGACTGGTGTTGAGGCCACCAGCTTGGCATTTAGCCTATCCTAGCTCCTTGATGACCTGGTAAAACCCTACTATGTGGGTTTGGCTGATTGGAAAACCTTGGCTAGGTGTAAGCCTGCATTGACCCTTATTCCTTGAGGAATCATGCCCAGCTCGGGGGTGGCAGTGTTGCTGAGAGATTGATGAGCACGATGGCCTATGGTTGGGTGGAACGTTGCAGCGACGTAGCTGGTTGCGGGGTGAATTATTCATCAAAATATAAGTACTCCTGACTATTTCATCTCTGCAATTATATCTACTATTTCATGAATTATGATGAACATGTTGAATGTTGAAATGTTTATGTTTGCTTCCGCTGAATGTTGAGTAACTATGCATCTTTGTATGATGGATTATGCGTCTTGGTATGTATTATGTTTAAGCTTTTATTTCAGCATTGATCTATGTTCATGTTCAAGGGGCTGTTTGCCCATATGATTGGTGTTAGTAGCGTCCTCTTCGTCGGTCGTAGGGTCGGGGATGCTACAGAGTGGTATCAGAGCAAAGGTTGTAGCATGGGCCTGAATGGGCCGTGAAGATGCAGTGACAGAGTGTATGTTGCAGCAATTGGACCTCAGAGGGCCATGAGGAATCAGTTAAAAAAAGCAGGGTGCCTACTGCCCAAAAGAAACAGGAGAAAATTCCAAAAAATTTCTAAGTTCAAAAATCATCGGATGAGCTAGGCAGAAGTCCGCCCGATGCACACGGACAGAACCTCGACACGGAGCCACAATGGCAGGAATCTTCATGAGAAGTCTCCCGATGCAGTAGCGGTGATAGAAGAAAGGGGAGGCTCGTCAGAAGAGAACCGCAACAGTGGAAACGAAGAGGTGTTGAGAGCCGATGCCAAAGGCCGAAATAAGCCGACAAAGAGGAAAAATTTTGGAGACTTTGAAAATTTGAAAATTCCTCTAAGTATAGAAACCGTCGGCGAAAGTTATCTATTTGAGCAGCCGATACAGCAGCAAGTATCGAAGAAAAATAGCAGATGAGGTTGCCGATGTAGCAGCAGAAGAGAAGAGAAGGTTTCGGCGGAAATTAGATGGAAGGACTTCCGATGCCGCCAGTGGAGAAAAGGTCGACGGAGCTGAAGCGTCGGCAGGGATCTCCTGAAGACCGCTGAAACTTCAAAGAAATTTAGTTGATTGAGCAGCCGATGCGGTGGCGGACGAAGGGAGAATTTTTTTCCGAAGAGTTGGAAGCGTCGAAAAACTTTAGAGGATCGGTCCGCCGATACGTCGAAAGCCAGAGGAGGATCGGCCCAAAACGTCGGAAAAATTTAGTTGATTGGACCACCGATGAGCATCGGATGAAAGATGAAGATCAGAACGCCGAAGTGTCGGAAGCTTAGAGAACTAGCCATCCGACAGGTAGAGGATTCAATCGTCGATGATAGCTTTTGCAGCGCTGATAAAGGACCCAAAAGTTTAGACGGATGGGGATCTAAAATGGTGGAAAAACCTTTGGCATCATCGACAAAGTCCGGAAGTGTAGATGAACGGACCGTCGATAAGCTGGGAGAAATTAGTTGTTTCAACCACCGATGAGTTGTTTAGCCACGGAATCCATAGACAGTTTACTGCCCGACATTGCGGATGCCTAAGGAACTATCCACCCGATGGATAGTGGTTCTGGTCGCCGACGCAATGGAAAGGATTGTGGTTTGGATTGCCGATACAGCAGAATGTTAGGTGTTTTGAATGTAGGGTGTCGAAAAAATTGTTGGAAAAGGGTCCGATTGGGCCAAAGGAAAATTTTGAGTTTTCAGTGGGATTTCTTAGCAGATTTCAGCAGTTTTTTAGTGGGATTTTCAGCAGTTTTTCAGTGGATTTACAGGGCTGAAAAGGAGAAAAATGGCAGCGATCTTATGTGCTAGATTGCGCGAAAATCAAATATTTACAAAAAAAAATGAGGGCGCTGCCCTCAACCCAAGGGGGAAGCCCCCTTGACCCCCGTCGTCCCCTGAGACAGTCGTTCTCGTGGAAAGAAAATTCTATGTTTTGGGCAAATTAGTCAAACCTAGAATTCATAAAGGATGAATGGTGCATTGGAAACAAGATCCGCAAGTTACTAAGTGTTCCTTGTTGTATGCATTGACATTTCCCGATAGAAAAGTTTTCCTGAATCTTCCTAGACTTGCTCCTACAGGTGGCTGAAGTTGTCACCCAGACCAAAATGTAGTTGTGTGTAAAAATGCAGAGATTTGGTGAAAATCGTCATTTTAGAAGTAGTGTGATTTTCACACCCAAAGTTAGAATGGAGCATGGGATAAGCGTTGGAAAGCGTATCCAACAGAGAAGAGTGGAGAACCACTAGAGTTTGAATGAGGAGCATAAACGTACTAGTGGTTGTTTTGACAAACAATGTTGCTATCACTGATGGACAAATCCGAGAATTGCATGCCTAGAAGTAGCAAAGACCATGAAGACAAACCAACCATTATGTGGAAGAGGAATTCCATGCAAACATGAGGGATTTGAAAGGGAAAATTCCTTAACCCCTGTCTTGCTAACTATATTATATTTTATAAGTTTTATGCATGAAATGCATGAGGATATGCTTTGCATACATAGGATATTGAGGATTATACATTTATAAGGAGCCACTAATGATAATCATTACATTGGTGTTGACATTAGTGGAAAAACCAACGACAACATGGACCTGGCTGAATATGTTGCTGATGCTAACGAATGTGACTAGCAACCATCTGGAGAAAGGGATGAGGAAACAAGTCCATAAAAAAAAGTTGGTGAGCAAATTCTACAATCTCCTGCAAAGGACCAACCAAATTGGTCATGCCAAGGGTGTAAGTAGGACCCATGAAGGTAAGAGTTTGATTATGACGAATTCCATGGAATGGTAAAGGTAAGAGACCTCATACCATGTGGATATTTGAATGTTATACTACATCCATATAGAAATGTGTCATGCCTATATGTAGCTTAGTAGCCCAAGGAAAGTAAGTACTGATGATCTTGATTATAGTCATGCATCCTATATGAAGAAGTCATGGTTAGGCCATGCATGGTGTGTTGAATGCATAGTATTCCTGAATCAATGCAAGGTAGCATTGAATGGATACGTATTAAAAAGATTTTATGAATCTTGTAGACATGCATTGAATGGATGCATATGAAGGGAGCGAGTGACTGATTGCATAACTATAGGTGCAAATGTTGTGATGCATTGCATGAATGCATTGAGATGAGTGCATGTGATATTATGAATAACTAATGGCTGAAATGATGAATTGATGACAATTCAGGAACCATTTCAAATGCTGTTATGAATGCAGGATAGTAAGTGCATAAAGAGGATAGTCAGGATCAATTGGCTACCAGGAATGCTCTATGGAAGATCAAGGTGGTACAAATGATACACTCAGGTGAAGTAAGGAGTATCTACACATTTCATTTAATTGCATGAATGATGTGACTATACTTTGCAAATGTTAGTATGATAATGATTGCGTGAAGTAAATGGTTTTGGTAATATTGATGTGATTAATAGCTGGAAGAATTTGAATTTTATAAATTCTGAAAATGCTTCAGTGATGGTTGCAGCAATGAGAAGGTTATATGCATCCAGACTTACCAAGTGTTTGGTTGATTGAAGCTCAGGTTTCAGGTAGATTATTTAGAGCATGGCAATGAGAGTAAGACCATGACAAATGCTGGAATCTACCATGTGAAAGAGCCAAACCTTATGAGAAGAGTCTCATGGCGGTGAAAATAGTTGGTATGCATAATGGGTTGTTAAATTTGAGTTGTGAATTTCAGATTTAAGGAATTGTTGACAACTACTAATCACTATTGGCTTGCATAAGATTGTGTAAGGAGGACGCAATGCAAGTGGGTATTCATGTTATGCTCGTAAGCATAAAATTATAATGGGCATAGTGGTGCTTCTTACAATAGACCCACAATTGAGGATCACCTCATTGCCAAGCAAACTAATTTCTGTAGTAGACAGAATTGCAAATTCCTATTGAATTTGATTACTAATGTCATTGCTTGGTTATGGAACAATCAACTTGGATTGTATTATCAGATAATGATTGACTGTTTGGCTATTTGATGAATGTGCCAGGGGTACACACTGCAGGAGGATCATGTGTGATGGCCTACAGGAGCCAAACTTCATGGGAAGGTTTTCCCTTATCTTGGAAATGGGTTTCGGGTGAAACTCCATTGGACATTTTGGAAATGTCTCATCTGCACTACATGTTTGGTAAGCAACATGAGTGAGATGGTATAGATTATGTCGGTAAGACATGTGTGGATATGAAATGTAAGAAGGAGTTGGGATGGCTAACCGAGGGACTGTCAACTCAGAGAAGGGAGCCCCATTCCTCCTTAACAAAGGAATACTGCGTCGGCAAATGGATAAGTGTTCTGTGCCCCTTGCTAAGAATATGCATGTCAAATTATTAAAATTCCATATGCAAAACATTTTTTGACCTTATTTCCATGATGACCGATTGCTTGAGTATGAATAGGGCCTACATGGAACACACCGGGAAAGGGTGCACACTTTTCCGATGTCGAGTCATGAAAGGATTTTCAATATTGACTACACCCTAGGGAGTGGACGCATTCCTGGTGTCTCAATACTTGATAGTGAATGATATGAAATATGATTATAGTTTTAGAGCAATAACACTGATGAGTTTGCTTATATTGCTTGTGTTGACAGGCTAAATAGATGCAGTTGGGTTTTGCACCCTAAAAATAAAAGGCAAACGGTTGTTGTGAGGGGTTGCGGAGTAAGGGTTATTGTTGATATAAGTGTATGTTGGGTTGTTATATGCTTGAGGATCCATAGTAGATCCTAGACCTGGAAATGGTCGTGGAAAAGTTCCAAGCCCAGTCTACATGTGGGTGTACTGGCTGGACATTAATTATTTGATGTTGTGGAGCAGCCTGCATGCTGACCTAACATCCAAGTCCATAGGTGATCCCAAAACTTGCAAAACGAAGCAGGATCCTGTGGACCAACGAGGAAACATACAATACATATAAGTATTGGATTATTTTTCTTATGAATATACACGTGCATATGATTTGGTTATGACATTTAAGCTCTTGTTTAAGAGATAAAGACCAATGAGAATAAACTAAACATGTGAATTTATTCAATTCTTGAATATAGGTATCGCTAGGAGCGAGGACTATGAGGGCATCCTAGGGATGCATGTGGACATGTGACTGTCCTAAAGAGCTCAAGATGAGCAATAATGAAGAAGGTGTTAGTGGGATTGTGAAGGTCCTAGCAGCCAAGAGTTGTAGACAAACCATGTGGAGAGACTCCATGGTTGAGAGGTCTGGAATAGACCATAGACACTAAGTGTCATGACCAAGAAGGATTGGTCCATCATTCACGGTGACGTGAAAGAGGCTGAGAGCATGAAAAGCCACAGCGGTGGTGTGGGTTCCAGGATGGAACAAAACAAGGAGGGAAAAAATACTCTTGCTGCTCTCTCTTGCCTTTTTAATTATATATCTATATATATATATATATTTATGCATGGTGCAAACAAAATATTGTTGAATGCATTAATGAAAAAATGGAATGTGTGTATTTGCTGAAAGTAAATTGTGAATGCTGGAATAGTTAATTCCCTGCCCAAGAATGGACATGAATGAGCTCGTGTCCCTGTTGGGAAGGCATGAAAAATACGAAAGTCTCCTTGATAAGACATGGACTATCATGCCAATTGGGTAATTAACTGACTGATTTTAATGTCTATATTATGCTTGGTCTGACAGAATTTCAATGGTGCATTTCACAAGTGAGAAAAGTGAAACCCGGTGGTCCACATTGATCATGACGGCAGATCAAAAGTTGTTGGACTTGGCTGGAAGTCTCCTTCAAATGATTTCCGGAACCCAAGAAAATCTTGGAGAGATGCTTAAGATACAGAAAAGGAAGAATGAAATGAACCACCAGATTTTGCAAGACTCTATTGGTTTGCAAAGGGAGGTGAAAAGCCTTCTGGGAGCAATCGGCAAAGGAAAGGAAGGTGGATCAGTGATGGGACATTCGTCCAAGCGACCCGTTAAGAAATGGTCCAGGCATGAAGACTCAAATAAAATTGAGCAGGTAAAGATGAAGCAGCCAGTGAAATGCTAGGAATGCGAAGGACATCATTTACACCAGGACTGCCCAATGAGGGAACATGAAGAGGGAAATAGCAGCAAAGTTTCTAGACTTCGGGATAAGCTGAAAGCTGAGAACCAACAGGAGAAGTTCGTGGAAGCCGAGGGGCTTGGTTTTGAATGATCAAAGTAAATGATTGAACGTGGGGTAGATTTGCAAAATTTTGAAATTTTGGGTTTGCAATTGTATATGTATTCCTATGTATTGGAACACCGAGGACGGTGTTATTCCAAGGGGCAGGGGAATGTAACACCCCGGTTTTGACCCCATTTGCATTAAAGGTACATGATGTATATAATGTAATTAATTGTGGTGAGGAGCTAAAGGCAAAAGCCCCACCATCGATTTGGTTGTGTATGTTTCGGCAATGGGGATAGTTTTCAATGGTATATTGTGCTATCCGCCACATTATAGTTTGGCATCATGTAAATATGCACATCAATTAAAATAAACCTATAGCCAGCTACGACAGTGCAACGTTAAAATGAAAAGGGCATGATTCCAAAGGATAGCGGGGGGGGGGGGGAATCCATGTGTTACCACCTTGCTTGATTTGCCATCTTCCCTTGTCTCATCCAACTACTTTAATGTCTTGTTGAGTAGTTGAGGCAGTTATGGCTAGGAGTGGAGTGTGGCAGGACTGTCAGTCCTTGCCCATGTGTACACTCCACCAACGAGTTGACCTCACATTGGCAAGCAACCTCCACCGCCATCCTCTCCACGACGCCACTCTTTCCTTAGTCGATTCACTTTCATGAAGGGACGCGCAAGAGGAGGTCAGTTCATCTCCCTCACGCAGAGCTGAGTAAGAAGGGGGTGTGATTTCTTGCTGGGTTGTTGGTTGCTTCCCCTCTCTCACGTTGTTTGTTGGTCTGTGGTGGTATTCCTTCCATTCGTGCAGAGAACCGATTTTCTGTTGGCATTATTGAGCTATTTATTGTTTTCCATCCTTTGTGGTGGATCGTGAGGTGTAGACTGCTGTGTTTTCTTCGATGTTTTTCCTGGGCTGTGTCTTTTTCCTTTGCGCACAGGCTGAGAGTCTGTTCTTTTCCCATTTTCTACCTGTGTAAGTTCTCCAGCCATTACATTGGGGAATTGTGTGCGTTGTGGGCTCGGGGATGTTGGTTGGCTGTTGATTGCCACATCTCATTAGTTGAGTTTCCCTCTGTCCACACTGGGAGTTTGGCTTCTCCCCTGTTTTGGGACTGTGTAAGGTTGCCATAGTTTTCATTATGAGATTGGGTTGTCGATTCACCCTGGTTTTGGGTTGCTTCTTGGTTGTTGAGGTGGCAGATGTCTTTTGGGGATTGTTGTTGAGTTGTTTGGGCCACGCTAGGACCAAGAACAACTCTAGAGCGTGTTTTGATCTGAACTGTGTTTCACCTTTTGTTTGGGATTGTTACCATGTTGTCTTTGCCTTCTTCACAGAGCTGTGAATGGGTTGTTTTGCTGCGGTATGCAGTGGTTGGTCTTCGGACTGTTGTGAGTGGGATTAGAGGCTGGGTATGCATGAGAAGACTGGTTTTGAGGCCACCAGCTTGGCATTTAGCCTATCCTAGCTCCTTGATGACCTGGTAAAACCCTACTGTGTGGGTTTAGCTTATTGGCAAACCTTGGCTAGGTATAAGCCTACATTGATCCTTATTCTTTGAGGAATCATGCCCAGCTCGTGGGTGGAAGTGTTGCTGAGAGATTGATGAGCATGTCGGCCTATGGTTGGGTGGAACGTTGCAACGACGTAGCTGGTTGCGGGGCGAATTCTCCATCAAAAGATAAGTACTCCTGACTATTTCATCTCTGCAATTATATCTACTGTTTCATGAATTATGATGAACATGTTGAATGTTGAAATGTTTATGTTTGCTTCCGTTGAATGTTGAGTAACTATGCATCTTTGTATGATGGATTATGCGTCTTGGTATGTATTATGTTTAAGCTTTTATTTCAGCATTGATGTCTGTTCATGTTCATGGGGTTGTTTTCCCGTATGATTGGTGTTAGTAGCATCCTCTTCATCGGTCGAAGGGTCGGGGACGCTACAGACTACTTTACTACCCATTTGATCTGGTGAATCTTTAGTAATCTTCAAGTTAAGTCATAACCCAAAATCCATCAAAGTATTGTCGCTTTGAACTGTGTAACAGAATTTCATATTAGTGTTCTTACAATAAGTTTTTGTCCACTTTAAAGTGATGTTACCATTTGAGTTATTAGTTCCTATAAGTTTTATAGACATGCATAATCTATTTGTTTGATAGATATTTAGTCTATAATTAGTTTATGTCTATAAACATATTTAAATTAGAGTTTAAAATCCTCTCAACTATTATATTATGCCATTTATAAAAACGATAAGTGATAAAACTAAAATCTTTGTACAAAAGGAGACTATGGTTGATAAGTGATTAGCATGAGCTCTTCCATACAACATTGATCTCTTATCTATAGTAAAGACCTAAAACATTGATCTCTATATATAAATAAGACATGCATTATTTGATTTCTATTTTATAATAACAACAACGTTTAAATAGAAGTTATGCAACCATTCATATCGTAATTGTGATGTTATGATATAATAACATAAAGTTTATAGTGGATTGAGTCTTATGCACGAATGATTATCGGGCTTTAACGAAGGTTTATAAGTGACATTTCTTGAAAGGTCAATGTAACCATAACATTGATATTATTCTCACTACATAAGCATATGATAAGACGCATATGATTAACGAATTGTATGGCAAATTATTGGATTAATGATATAGTTTACTACACGTTTCGATGATTAAATAATTGATTTTTGATTTATGCAGGCACTATAGTCTACGACCCACTGCATGTTTGATTTTATGTGACCACGTGGTCATCACCTGACCAAGCATGGGAGGTATAAAACACTATTGGAAACCTAACCCTTATCATTCTTACCTGTAGTTTGCACTGGCCCTTGAGGTTGCTCTGCTTGGCTTCCATGGCGGTCGTCATTCCTCCTTGCTCTGGTTGCCTTGTGTCTTGATTCAGTGCTGCTTTGTCACTGGTGTGTGGGTTTAAAAGCCATTCTCCATGGCTAGGTTCTCATTCTGCAACTTGTGGAGATTACTATTGCCCGTGGCCTGCTGTCTGTGTAGTTTTCCTTTCGCTGTCTTCGTGGCTTACAATTTGCTTCAGTTACCTGTTACTGTTATCATGGCTCATCATTGCGTGAGGGTTACACTTGTAGGTTGTTGAGTTTTAAAAAGAAAATACTGTAGGTGACAGTGCTTCGATGAGGTTGTTCGTCGTTCTCCAATGCCAGGTGAATTAAAAAAAACTTAGAATTATTTTACTTGCTATAAGTGTATTTACTGTTATCATGGTTAAATAGGTATTTGTTTTGATGACAGTGGTATTTCTCACTCCTTGCAGGTGCTCGCTACTGTAGACTTTCATGGCGGAGACAAAAGACAGTCAACCAACGATTGTCATGGCTCGAGTTGTGTTTCGGGTAAATCCCGTGGTCCATGTGTTGGGTTTTCACCCTACTTGCATCAGGGTGGTCAATGGAATCACCGAGGGTTTGGAAAAACCCTCCTTCGACTTGCCATGAGTTATATAGTTTAATTTACAGGATGTTTGTGGGTTTACCCAGTTTCAAACCCTCGCTAGTCGATGGGAGACTTGGTTTAGCTAAGCAATGTATTTAGTTTGATGACAGCTTACAGCCTGTTTAAAAATAGTAGTTTTGTAAAGACAGTTTGGTCTTTTAGACTTGGTTTAGTTTATAAAATGTTTATTTATATATTCTATATAATTTCAGGGTTTTACCCTTCTTGACTGTAAATGATGTTTTACTCTTGTTTGAATACTCTATAAAGGTTTATAATTAAAGTTTTGAGAATGATACTTACGGCCGTAACTTAATTCTTGCTTATTTTATTTAGAGTTATGAATTTAGGGTTTATCCTGTGGAAACCCTCGTTTTGAAATGGATTATTCCAGTTTATAATAATTACAGTCTTTTTATTTGTCCTTAAAGGACCGTGAATAACTTATATTAACCTGGTTATTTAATGGTTAGATAATTTGTATGAATTTGGTTTATTACTTCAATGTTTTGTTAATTGTAAATGTAATACTCATAAGGGTTTTATCCCTGTTTTTCACTTTCACAGGTACATCCTGTCAGTAAAATAGAAAGACAGTTTCTTTTATAATTATAAAATTTGTAAATGTTATTCAGTGTTATATTTCATTTTTTTAGCTGGTTCTTTTAATAGTAAAAAAATTATTCTTGTGGTTATTCTTGGTTACTAATATATATAAGTATAAAGATAAATTATGCTCAAAAGTATGAGTTAGGGTTTTTACCAATTTAACTTTTAAAGGTAATAATTTATGTATTATTATTTTGTTAATACAATTACTGTCATAAGATTTCTTCATTTGTTTTAAAAGAATTTCTAATTTATAAACATTACTATTTATTGTTAATAATATTATTATTTGTATTAATAATATTATTATCTGTGATTATTGTATTCTCTTAAGTTTGTGTTTGCATTTAAATATATTATTAAATAAGACTGAGAACATTCTGTAATAGTTGAGTTTATTTATTAAGAATATTTTGTAAATTTGGTGAAAGAAATGAGAACTTTCATCCATCAAATTTATCTATAAGTGCGTAAGGACAATTCTTTATTAATAATATTTTATGCATAGGTTACTACTATCTTTAGTTATTAATACTAAGAAAAGAATTCGATAAGAGTTATCCAAATTCTTATTTAGAGTCCAGATACTTGCAGGTAAATTAGTTAATACTATTGGAAAGAAATAATCTAACAGAATTATATTTACATCTTTACTTAACATAAATAATAAGCATTCAACTAACAATTCTATTTCTTCTATTTCAGTATAGATGTATAGTTTACAGAAGTAGGTACTGTGTAGAAAAATGAATTACATACTTGAACATATTACTGTTAGTAGACAATATGATTCTTTTTCTTTTCTGATATTCTAAATACACAGTCTAGATCTGACAACAACTCTACAAAATAGATTAATATTCTTTCTGGAAAAACAACTATCTACTGAAAGAAAACATTTCAATAATCTGAAAAACATAAGTACTCTATTCATTTCATATTCCTATCATACTTCCTTCATTTAAACACACTACCTGTGCTAGAGTACGATCTGGATTACTCCAGATGGGGAAAAACACAGGTAGGATTTATTTTTCATCTAAGAATAGATTCAGCATTAAAGCAACTAAGAGATTTCAAACTTAACAATTTGCAACATAACATATAATCATTCATTATTTGTTCACACACAGATATAAACTTTAACACATAAATTAAAATATAGTAGAACATGCTTTTAATGTTGGACGACAACAGCGTTGGGAGGCCGTTCCTCCCTACCAACTCTTGGAGAGCACTCAGACATCGACTTCTTAGGACTCCCGTGCATGTTCTGGTCTCCTTGGCTGGAACTAGGTGGAGCAATCAACAAAGTACTAGTCCAAAGACTCAATACCAACTCTGCACACTGCAGCAAGATCTTTCAGCTAGAAAGCTATACTAGATCCTTCTTGCAGTTTACCCCTCAAACACCTTCCTCAAAAATTCCCTTCCCAATGAATTCCTTGAAGTGCATTCACCTGAATGATTCTTCTCCTGGAATGAGCAGCCTCAGCTCTCTTCAATGGGATTTTTTATTAATATTTTCTAGGTCTTTTTGGGTTAGTTATCATTAATTGAGCCACCTACTCTGATCCCACTTTCTTGGGGGATCATGACCCCAAATGTAGGGAGGTTGCCACCTGCAACATAGGAAGTGTTTGAGGATGTTACCACTTGTCTATTTACTCTCCACCTAGTTTCCTCCACCAACTTGACCAGTAACAATCTTTTTAACACCTCTCCCAAGCTGTTGTCTCCACTTTTATTTATTAAAAATTAAAATATTCAGAATTACATTCCACATCCTTGACTCTGCTGAGTCATCAGTTACAACTTTAACATAAAATTTAACATAATGTCTTGGAATAAAATCAAAATAAGATAATATTATTTGAAAAAATTGGGGCATGTGACATACACACCCCCTTAGAATATAACATCGTCCTCGATGTTATTTATTCTTCATCCTCCAAAGTCCCCTGGAACAGAATTGGATATGCATCTCGCATTTTACTTTCCAATTCCCATGTGGCTTCCTATGGACTAAGGTGCTTCCATTACACCTTCACATGTCCAATGGTGCGGTTCCAAAGTGTAATTTCCCTCCTCCCGAGGATACAGTCTGGTTCCACCAAAAATTCTCCTTCTGGTTCCACCTGTACAACAATTCCAGTTAACAACATGAATAGCATCATGAACATATTTCTTTAAAACGGAAATGTGAAAGACATTATGTACTCTTAAGTTAGGTGGTAATGCTAATTGATAAGCTACTTGTCCAATCCTAGACAAAATTTCAAATGGGCCACAGTAACAAGGTGCCAATTTTGCACAACTCCCCAATCTTAGAGAGCTCTTTTTGGGCCTTACCTTGATAAACACATGTTCACCTACCTGAAACTCCTTTGGAGTTCTTTTTAAGTCTGCCTGAATTTTCTGCCGATCTTGTGCCACTTTCAGATTTCCCTGCACTTGTTTCACAATTTCTTCCATTTCTTTCAACAGTTCTGGACCTAATACCAATCTATCTACTGGATTACTCCAAGAGATAGGAGTATTACATTTTCGTCCATATAAAATTTCAAACAAACTAAATCTGGTTGATGTCTGATAATTATTATTATAATTAAATTCTACCAGATGTAAACAGTCCTCCCATTTACCTGGCTAATCTTTCACATACATTCTCAATAAATCTTCCAGTACCCGGTTTACCCTTTCAGTTTGTCCATCTGTTTGAGGATGGAAAGAAATACTGAAATTTAATGTGGTGTTTAACCCTTTAAACAAAGACTTCCAAAAGTTTCCTGTAAACTTAGGATCTCTGTCTGAGATTATGACTTTTGGTACTCCATGTAATCAGAAAATCTGCTTTAGAAAAATATCAGCTATGTCGGCAGCTTTGTAAGTAGTTTTAATAGGTATAAAATGAGCTGCTTTGCTTAACTTATCAACTACTACCATGATAGAATCATTCTGATTTTGATTTTTAGGTAATCCAGTAATAAAATCTAGACTAATTACCTCCCATTTCTAGCTAGGGATGGGTAAAGGCTGTAGCAAACCAGCTGGGTGTTGGTGTTCATTTTTTACCTGTTGACATTCTAAACACCTTGCAATATATTCAGCTACCTCAGTTTTCATATTTGGCCAGAAATACTCTTTTCTTAACATGGTTATAGTCTTTTGGTAACCTGGATGACCTGAATATGGTGTTTTATGAATTTCATCCAGAATTAATAGCTTGACTTTAGGTACATTAGGTACATACAATTTATCCTTATATAGTAAAAATTATTTTTCATTTAAACTGTAACCTTTTATTAAGTTTTCTGTTGGATTTTCTTTAGCTTTAGCTTGCAAATTCTGGTAAATTTCATCTTGTTTTATTCCTTCTTTAAGTTGTTCATCTAAGTTTGAAACATAAGTGGTGATTGCTGTTGCAAAATTCAGCCTTGTGTTTCTACTTAATGCATCAACAACTTTATTTTATTTACCTTTTATATGTTGGATTTCGAAATCATACTCGCTTAAGAAAGCTAACCACCTAGCTTGTCTGGCATTTAAATTAGGCTGATCTAAAAGATACTTCAATCCTTTATTATCAGTCATTAAAACAAATTTTCTGCCAATTAGGTGATGTCGCCACATTTTTAAGGCATGTATTACAGTTGCTAATTCCAAATCATATGTTGCATAATTCTTTTCATGAACTTTTAACTTTCTAGGCTCATAGGCAATAACATGCCCTTCTTGAGTCAGAACACCACCTAAGCCATCATTACATGCATCAGTGCACACTACAAATTATTTATTAGGATCTGCTATTCTTAAAATAGGTGCGCTAGTTAATAAAGTTTTTAAATTTTTAAAGCTTTCTTCACATTTATGATTCCAGTCGAACTTCTTTCCTTTCTTCTGCAAGGAAGTTATCGGATTTGCTATCCTTGAAAACCTTCAATGAACCTCTGGTAGTAACCGGTAATGCCCATGAAAGATCTAACATTCGTCACATCCTTAGGAACCGGCCAATCTTCGATTGCCCATATTTTTTCAGGATCTACGGAAATTCCTTCCTTGGTCACTACGTGACCTAAATACTGAATCTTATCCTTGAAGAAATCACACTTACTAAACTTTGCAAAGAGTTGATGTTCTCGCAACTCTTGCAAAATAATTTTTAAATGTTCTTTATGTTCTTCTTCAGTTTTTTAATAGATTAGAATGTCATTGATAAACACAACCACAAACTTATCTAAATACTTATGCATTATGTTGTTCATTAAATACATGAAGACAGTTGGGGCATTAGTAAGCTCAAATGGCATTACGACAAATTCGTAATGACCATATCTTTTTCTAAAAGTTGTCTTAAATATGTCTTCATCTTTAATCCTCACTCGATGATATCCAGACCTTAAATCTATTTTCAAAAACATCGTGGCTCCACGTAGTTGATCAAACAGATCATCTATGCGGAGCAACGGATATCGATTTTTGATGGTCATCTTGTTTAACTGACGGTAATCTATGAAAAGTCACATATTTCCGTCCTTCTTCTTGATGAAGATGACAGGTGCCCCCCAAGGAGACACACTTGGTCGAATATACTTTTTATCAATTAACTCTTTTAATTGTGATTTTAATTCATTGAGTTCCAATATGTTCATTCGATAAGGGGCCTTTAATCTAAGTACTGCACCTAGTACTAGCTTAATGGTACTGAAATCCAATTCCCTTTTCGGAGTTAATCCCAAAATTTCTTCTGGGAATACATCAACATATTCTTTTAAGACTGGGATGTCTTCCACTTTTAACTTATCTGTTTTAATTTTACTTTCCTCATCAATAATTGTTACTGCGTAAGCTTTACATCCCTTTCTAACAGCTCTTTTAATTTGTAAAGCAGAAATTTGCCTTACAGTAGTTTTTCTAGGAATTTATTTAACACTTACTGGTTTTTCATCATTGTTTAAGCATGTGAAAGTTTTATCATAATAGTTTAGAATTACTCTATGTTGTTCTAACCAGTCCATACCAATTAGCAAATCATAAGAGCCAAGTGGCAAAACATTAAGTTTAACAACAGTTTCAAATTTATCCATAACTAATGCACATTCTTTCACAAAACAAGTTACTTTTCTTTTAGCACCAGTGGCTAACTGAACTAACCATGAATTCTCAAACTTATCGACAGATAACTTACATTTTTCTACTATCTGAGGTGCAATATAACTAAGACTAGCTCCTAGATCAATCAAAATAGTTACAGGGGTCTGATTTATCATACCTTCTACTTCCACCATGTAAGTCTGATATTCAGCTTGTCGGTTCTCCAACGCTACGTTGATTCTAGGCATGCTCCTTGCTAGTTCCCCAACGGTCATCTCCTCCTTTATAGTATGAATGTTGCTAACATTCTTCTTTTGGTTTGGACATACTGAAGCATAGTGTGGGCCATTACACACCCAGCACTTGATAGGCTCTTTACGCTCAAAGTTCTTGGTAAAGTTTCCATGATTATTTGCAGTTTCCTTACCTTTAGAATTATTCAGATTGTTGGGTGTACTATTCCTATTTCCTTGGAAATTCTTGTTAGTAGAATAGTTTTTGGCCTTATTGTTCTTAAAATTTTTGTTAGGCACAAAATCCTTCTTCTTTTGTTCAAACTGATTATTATTTTTCTTAGCCTTCTAGTTGGCCAAGCTTTCTTTCTTCTGATTCTGCTCAAAACAAAAGTTAGCCTTCCTCATAGCTTCCTCCAAGGTCTTTGGGTTATCATATTCAATTATATATTTAATATGATAAGGTAGACAGCTAAGGAATCGTTGTATCTTTGTTTTCTCATCTACAAGGTATGGTACATACCTAAGTAGACTTAAGAACTTGCTGTTCAGATCCTTCATTGTCATTGAACCTAACTTCAGCTCATAAAACTCTTTGGCTCTCTCCTCATAATACTGCTCAGACAGGAATTTCTTTTTGAAATACCTCTTAAAGGTACTCCAGTTAACTTCTTTGAGTCTTTTATACCCTTAACTCTCTTCAAGTCCTGCCACCAAATGTCATTCTTTCCTGAGAGGTTATATATAGCCATCCTAGCTTTTAACTGGTTAGAATAATTATATATTTGGAAGTACTTATTCATCCTAGATAACCAAGATTCATCTTCCTCCCCCTTCTCAGTCTCTCCATTAAAAGTTGGTGGTTTTATCTTTTTGAATTCCCTAGAAATTTCCTCGTAAGGTTTGTATTTCCTCTTTTTAGCGTACAGATTATCATCACTACTATCACTAGTAGTATGGTAGTTTTATTGTTCTCCAAACACTTCAGAAGATGAACTACTTTTAGTTTTTGTATGTTTCATCTTTTTAGATTTTCATTGATGACTGGCATCTTTAGATTCTGACCTTATACCCCTACCCTCAGTTTGAAACTTTTCAATTAGGATCTGATTCAGCTCTTCTTGAGCCCTCAGAATCCTTTCATTCTCTCGCTTTACAGACTCCATTTAAGTTTTTAAGTCTTTTACAGTTTGTAACAATACTGAGGAATTGGTAGTTAAATCCTCTGGTATAGGATCTCCTAGTAAATTTCATGTTTCAATAACTGGAGACTCCTCCTCTGCATATTCTTCCAGCCTTTCCATACCTGCTTGTTAAACTTCAGAAAAACAATTCTCTGTTGAATAACATTTAAAAATAAAATACGTCAACATAATAATTACGCCGTAAGGCGTTTCTCTCCGAAGAAGTTCGGAAAACCACTGTTCACTTTCGTCTATGGAACCAATGAGATTACGACACGTGTTTATGGATTGTCCACTGGTGTTCTCCTCCACTTTATGGATTATCCACTGGTTTATGTGCTTACCCATGGTTTTTTCACTGGTGGGGGCGTAAATTGGTTGTTCAGCGAACGACACAACACATTTACACAGCTCTGGAGTTGCAGCATAGGTTTCTGTGTGTGCAATTTCTTCGCGACGCTCGCACGATGTCAAATGGAGACTACCGAGAAGCATCCGGACGAATGGAGCGCGACCCACGGGGGTTACTTTTTTCATTACTCCTCCTGAATGCAGGAGGACTCATTACGTGTTGCTTGCAATTACTTTAACAGTATATTTTCAGGGTCTCCTAAAGTGGAAGAGGGGGAAACAGTTGAAGCTTGCTCCTGGTCCCAAGCGTTGGCCGATTGTGGGAAACCTGTTACAAATTGGTCCTGTTCCTCATCTGGGCATGCATAAATTTAATCAGAAATATGGCCCCCCGGTCGCAGTAGGTATTTGCGAAAGGTGAGTCTATTTGGGTTCGGCAAGTCTGGTGAGGCTAAGCACCATTATCCTAGAAATCAGAAGGGCGATTTGTGTACCGTTTCTTTGTTCTCATTTGTTGGTGTATAATATTTTACAATTTATTTGATAATTATTATTTTGCTACAAATACCATTATGGACATTCTGAAAACAGCCATTGCGAGCTTCTTTGCACATTTCCATCGCCAAAAGTCGGTTTAAAGGGCTCTTGCACTCGGCCCAATACATGAACCCTGGGGTTTTTGCGTTGCAGATCGTGGCGTTGCTGTGGCGTAAAGGGCTCTAGCTTCAGTTCCTGGTATTGCGGGGTGTTTTTCTCTTTTTCTTTCTGCAATGCTTAATTTCCTGTTTGATTTGATTTTAATTTTCTGTTTGTGATTTTATCAAACCCTTTAGGAGGGTTTACTTAATATAGAAGCAAGGGTTTTAATTCTCCCCATCAATACCCAATTTGCATATTTCCATTTGAGATTTTTTTTGGGTATCGCCATCAACAGAATTTTTACACAGACACAAGTGACTTGATTGGGGCCTTTGTAGGTTTAATTTGGGGGCTGTCGGAAGGCCAGAAAATATTTAGCTGAGACTTCCGCACTGTTTGAGAAGAAATATGTGCCGTAGCTTACTGTATCTTGTACTTCGAGTTCAATCTCTCTAAAAGGGCTTGGAATTCGAGGGTCAGACCCGCTATGTTTCCATTTTGTGATTGAAAATTGGCCGTTTTAAGATAAAATGTGATGAGGATGTGCGGGATGCCCTTCAGATTTGCGTTGCATGTTTTTGATTGTCAGTAATTGGTGTGTAAAATACCTGTCCGGCCAATACAAGTCCAGATGGAGAGGTTATGAAGGATTGAAGCCTGTGCTGTTCTCTTAATGGTTTTTCTCTTGAATGTTAACAAAACACACTTGCTTTATTGTAATTTTTCGTGAACACAATTTTCTTTTTCATTGGTGAAGTTTGGTGATTTCCTGATTGCTGAACACAGACTCAAATGCTGTGGCTTTTATGCTATATTTATTAAAAGGACTTGTTGAAAGATAGTTTGTAAATGCTGTTCTTATGGTGCAAATGTTGTTTTACCATGCAGGTTCAGGTCAGTAATTCTCCTGTTTACAAAGTTGATAAAAAATTAGGTAATGGTGGATATGGTCAAGTTTACGTTGGGCGCAGATTATGTGGAAGCACAGATCGCACAGGAGCGAATGCTTTGGAGGTACTGATCTCCTTGTGGCAATTAGAAACTTGTAAACACAGGCTGCATGGGTGATGTAGCATACTTGTGAATGTTGAAGGAGTTCTTGTTTTGAGCTAGAATGGTTCTTAAAAATGATGTCTTGTTTTATATGTAGGTTGCTTTAAAGTTTGAGCACCGCAATAAAAGCTGTGTTAATGGTCCACCTTATGAGTGGGAAGTCTACAAGTAAATATCTTTACTCCCCATTTCTATTTGATTCATCACCTTATTTGCTGCAGTGCTCATTTTACTGGGTACGGTTTTTATATGTATTTATTGTGTCTTTACAGTATGCTTGGTGGAACTCATGGGTTGCCTCGAGTTCATTATAAGGGGCGACATGGAGATTACTATATTTTGGTATGTTGGAGCATTAATTGTGGTAATACTGCATCAATTTCATTGCATTGTCCATGAACTTTGTATGTTCCTGCTACAGCATTTTTTTCTTGACATGCTTTAAAATAAAGCCATTTAGTTGTGGTAATGGTGGCATTGTATTCTTGTTATTCGTTAATTATTATGCATAGTAATATTTTATCCAATTTTACAGGTTATGGATATGTTGGGGGCTAGTCTTTGGGATGTTTGGAATAATGCTGGTCAAGTGTAAGAAATGATATTCTTTTATTGCTTCATTCCCCGCTCGTGAGAGAATTCGACCCACTGAGAATTTTACTTGTGACTCAAGTTATGATCGGTTTTGAAAATCAATAAAATCAAGCATGTTAGGTAACGCATTTATTAAAGATTGGTGTCATAATGATCAGTATGAATGAAAATGAGAATATGGGGCCGATTTATTGAAAATTAGCTCAGTTGGTTACCATTTGACGGGAACAAGAAAGTTCGGATTGAATTGGAGATAATCAAACAGCGGCAGGTTTAGTCTGATGGAACTCAGTAGTTTTAGAAGAATAGGCCCAGAGTATATTAACAAAGTGATTGGTTATCGATAGAAAGGATAACAGAAACCAAGTAACGTTAGGGTCAGCTCTGTACAAGTTAGAAGTCGAAGATATTGATTGCTTAGTGTAACAAACCAAGGTTAGGTTCAGCTCTATAAAAGTTAGTAGTCGAATATATTGATTGCTTAATTTATAAAAAACATCAAGGTTTTGAGGATAGAAAACCAGTAACAGCAGAGTCAGGACCAAGGATCCACTTTGAAAAAGTCATGCACTTATTTCCTGGTTGAAATAAGTAAAGTGGGCGTCTGTAGTATATATAAAACCAGGGAGTGCTATAGATTATTTGGAATAATGAAATGAACTTATTCTATGAATAATATCAAAATAGAAAAAATGAGAAAATTGCTGCATTTATATGCGAGTTGGTAAGAAAAAGTAGAGCTGCTCCAATATTCAGGGTCATCTGGCAAAATCTAGGGAGAAACAAGAAGGTTTAGTGTTAAGAGTGTCGAATGAGGGTTAATTTCTATTTTGCTAATTAATATTGTTGTGCAGTCAAAGGATAAAAAAAGCAAGATTCAGTGGTTTGTTCTTTTTGTTATTTCTTTTTGAGCATCAGGTAATGAATCATCTTTTCTTACTGATAAAAAAGAGCTAATCTGTCAACCAGTTTTTGATATACATACACAAGTTCACTGATATACATTCAATGATATATATATATATAATATTCGCTTTTGTGCAGATTATGGAAAATAATGCTTGTTTATCAAAACTCCATAGACCAATAAGTCCAGGAGGCATCTCCAATGATAAAACACAATTTCTTTTACATCACTGCATTTTATACTTCAGAGTGCTTTTCAATGATTCTGTTTTTGTCTCGAAGCTTTTTAGTATTCCCAAAAGCTTTTAGCGGAATTTTCCTTGATAATTTCTGGCTCTTATCTTCAGGATTGCATACAAAGTTATCCCCAGTCAGTTACGCAGCTGAGTTCCTGCAAAACAATTTAGGCCCTTCTGCTTACAATCCTGATAAATTAAATAACAACCTGTGCATCTTATAGGCTTTTTGGCTTCGTTGGCATCGATAATTTTTTTTTCTTTCATTCATCGCAGAAAATCATATGGGTAAATTGTCGACTCTTCGTTTCTGATGTTATGTAATTTACTATAATTTGAATCCAACATCTGGGGTATAGAGGGTTAGATATTAGATATCAGTAGTGAACTCTGCTATCGGTTCCAAGGGTTTGACAGGCCATTCTGTTTTTTTTGGCATTGAGCAGGTCATTAGGGATTTTCAATTTTGCATATTGAAGTGACAGTTAGTAATTATAATACATCTTGAGATAATATATGTTGACATTGACAACCCTTCTGGGAAAAAGTTGATTTTCCATTTCCCTTTTGTAATGCGATATATAATGTCACATGTTTTGCTATGATGTGAATACATCTGGGGTAGAGGGTAAAGGTTTTAGTCTTACCACAGGTGAACCCTGGATTCGGTTCCAAGGGTTATTCGTTGGGGCATAAGTTATAACCATTATTTTTGGGAGTAGGTCATTAGGATTGTTCAATTTTTGCACAGTGAAATTGAAATTCGCTCTATGATACATCTTTGACTCTTGAGACAATGGACTGCAAATTTTAAAGAAAATTGTTAGGGAGATTATTGTTGCTTCTCTTGGATTCTGTAAATATGTGTCATTTTTGGTACTAATGAATGCGGATTTCTGATTTCCAGGAGAGAGTCTCCAGTGGAAGGTGAATGAGGTTTTGGACTTGTGCATTTTAGCTATGACTATGGATTGTCAGTTGTTTCAAAGATTTGAAACTTGGTTGTAAGAAGTGTTATCCATTGTCTAATTTAGATCATGGAATTGTGCGTATTCTGAACGAAAAGGGTCATATGGTTTTACTTCCAAGAGGAAATATACGAAAGGTTAAATCTAAATTTCATGTCATAGGAAAACTTGGAATTTGTGAAAGGGATACAAAGAGGATCATACTTCTATCAGAACAATTAGATTATTTGAAGTAGGTTTGAACTTTTTTATCTCTACAACGGGATTATTGGATTCGGTTTCAAGATGTTCAACCGAGCTGGCCTGGATAGATTCAAAAAAGCACAAACAATAGAGCCATTTTCAGTTAGTGTCAACCCAGTTTCAAAGCCAACTGTGAACCAGCCATGGCAACATCAGCAGCAATCTCAGCCTTTTCAATCACAGGTTGCTCAAACACAGTTACAGCACCAGCAGCAATCAAATTGGCAACCCCCAGACTGGGCTTTGGAGCCTAAACCAGGCGTCTTTCGTTTAGAGGTCATGAAGGATGGTGAGGTATCAGATCAGACCAATTTGGATAAACGGAGACACATATATGGGAGACAGTTCGTTACTTGTGATTTTGTGCTGGACCATCCATCCGTCTCTCGACAACATGCTGCTGTTGTGCAACATAGAAATGGCAGGTTTGCATCTTCCACCAGAGAAGTTACTTGGTAGCCATCTAAAATTTAATCAATTCTATTCGAAAATTGAAACTGCAACTCACTAAGAAGGAACGGTATGCTTTTTATCTAAGGCCCAGTTTGGTCAGAGTCAGTCGTTGGCCTATCCTTTGTACACCTCAGTACTTGATTGGTTAAACATTCTGTCCCAAGATCCTTTACTGTCAGTTTCTTGCTTTTGTTATACTGTAATATTCTGTCCCAAGAACTTTTACTCTCAGTTTCTAGCTTTTCATTACTGTGCTGACTCCCAAGGGGATCTGCATGGTTTTTGTCCTAAGGCCTCTGCTGTTTAGAGACTCTTGTGACTCCCAGGATGGCAACAGGGTGCCCTAAACGTGATTCCTTTGATGTATAGTTTCTCTTTGGACTGCCTAGCCCTTGTTAAACTGTGTACTTTGTTCTTTCTATTTTTGAATGCTTATTAATCGTAGAGTTCCCTTAATATACATATTTTATTTCACTTGCAGTGCATCTTTTCATGGGTTGGTTCACCTGGTTCTTTATTATTTCATGTAATTTGAAGTCATTCAGTCAATACAGACATATTTTTTCTTTATAGAAAATATGTGGGTTTGTTGCAACCTTAAATTTGTAATGAAGCATTGCTTATATGTGCAGCATCTATGTCATTGATCTGGGCTCAGTGCATGGCACTTTTGTTGCAAATGAGCGCGTGACAAAGGATAACCCTGTAGAACTTGAAATAGGCCAGTCTCTGCGTTTTGCTGCATCATCCAGAAGTTATATCTTGAGAAAAAATATAGCTTCCCTTTTGCCTATGCAACAGTTGCCTCCACAGTTCACCCTTCCGGATCCTCCAGATCCTTCAGATGAGGATGCAGTTGTGGCGTACAATACTGTTCTGAATCGCTTTGGGGCAAGCAAAATAGACTTGCCACCAAAAACTACCAAGGATTCAGGGGATATTTCTGCAGGTGGTAAAGATGGGGAGTCCCAAGTTGAAAGGGCTGCCAAGAGACCACGGAAAGCAAGAGTGGCTTTTAGGGATCAGCATGGTGGATAATTAGTGGAGGTAGTTGGGATATCAGATGGTGCAGATGTTAGCACTGAGCCTAGGCCCATAGGGGTAAAGGAAGGTATTCTTGTTGGAAAATATGAGTCTCTTGTGTAGGTTACAGTGATACCTAAAGGCCAGGACCAGACTGTGCCAAAGGAAGAGAGTGATACACCAAAATGTGTCACTCAAAAGTTACAGCAATATTTGAACAAAGTCAAATCCCCAGCAAAAGGTGGGTTCTATGGAGATCTTTATGGTGATTCTTTTACTGGTCAGGTTGGTGCCTCATGGGCAAATGTGCCAAAAGAAAACAGTGTTAGTTCAGTGCAATCTGCTTCAAACGTGACAACAGAAATTTCTGCCAACGGCATGCCTAAG